>JANHZT010002103.1:188248-199650 GCA_032468215.1 Stegonotus admiraltiensis | reverse complement strand
GTTGACTCTGACCGTCAGCTGGGCCCTCCCACCCGCCCCTGCACTATACCTACCTATATTTGTTCATTTTTAGCCCAGCTGATAGGCAATGCAAAGTGGATTGCCACACTTCAGCTGTTCTGAAATTCAGTGCGCTTGCGCGAAGCGAACCAGTGGTAACACCAGTTGAAACCCACCACTGGTATGTAATATTTTTGAAATTTGAACAATACAATTATTAAGCATCTGCAAGGCTTAAAACAGCTCCTTTTTACCTGAACACCCTCAACTCACAAAAGCCTCCAAAATATAATAAAATCAAAATAAACCCAACTTGAAAAAGTGTGCTTCCCAGACTGAAAAAGTTGTCCCTTTCTACTCCTAAATGCCAGGGCAGATAAAAAATAACAGGATCTTTTTGGTGATGGCTCTCAACTATCAGATATGCACAAATATGATAATTAGGGATACCAGACTGGTATCCCTAATTATCATATTTATGCATATCTCATAGTTGAGGGCCATCTCCAAAAAGATCACGTTTACTCCCTATTTCTGATGGCTGTTATGCTGGTACTTCCATGTGAATAACCTTTCTGGAAGAGCAATGAACAGAAGGAAGAAGAGTAACTGAATTCACCTTCCTGGGTATCAACCTTTGCCACCATTGGAAAGGGCAAACTACTTATTCAAGGGTATCCACAGGGTGAATCAAAAAAGTAAGATGGTAGCCCTAATGGTAGAGCTTTAATTTCATCAAGGCCACATTCTCCCCCGGCACTTACTATTCTAAAATTGTCTTCTGGGTTATATATTACTAGCTGATAACCCGATATTGCCCGGGTATTTATTTATCCCAATCCTGTATTAGACAAGAAGAGCAACTTCACCAAGCCCGGATTTCGGCGCAAATTAAATTAGCTAAAAATGTTTTCCCTGTGCCCCCAGAAGCATCAAGTAAAATCAAGAAATGTAATTTCTAATGTTGGATTTCCCCCCTTACCAGAGGGAGCCCCCTTGTGGAGTACTGTGAAGCTGTTACCATGGCAACTGCACTGTGCTGTACAGTAGAAGCCATTTTAAGGCAGTCCAGTAGAAGCCATTTTAAGGCACAACAGGCTGTATCTTAACAGAACACATACCCCGAGGGGTGTTAGGGGTGTCTTACTCCCACAGAATTTTTTTTCCAGAAAGTAAGTCATAGGTGTACCAAGTTTCATTGAAATTGTTGGAGTCGTACACACATACATACAGCCATTTTTATATATATACAGTAGATAGGCAGCAATGAATACGTCACATAAGTTTGACAAAATTATCTAGTTTTCATTATCATACATAGTTAGGGAGTGGTGCGGTGGCCTAGAGGTGGAGCTCTCACCTCACAATCAGGAGACTGTGAGTTCGATACTAGGTAGAGGCAGATATTTCTCTCTCTGGGCACAATAAGAATGTATCTGTTGAACAAAACTCCACATTGGTGACAGAAAGAGCATCCGGCCATTAAACACTCTGCTAGCTTCATTCAGTTGCCCAGACTCCACCCCGCAAGGGATTATGGGGTCATTAAAAGATGATGATGATTACCATACATAGGGGAATATTCATTAGTAATTGGCTACACCAGTGTTCAAACCATATTGTTTTTACAAGTGGCTCTTTTTTCATTTTGCAATATATCATACAAAGATGCTTTTGGTATAATCTAAGGTTTAGATCTGGATCCTACGGACATCTCAATTCAGCTCTCCACTGGACCATGACGTGGACTGGATGACTTTGGAGCACTCATTTTATCTTGGCTGGTCTACCTTGCAGGGTTGTTGTGAGAATAAAATGAACACCAGCATGAGCTCTATAAAAACAGGGGGTCTAGTGAATAAATAAATAAAAAGGATTAGATTGTGATAAAATTGATGTATAGTAACTAACTCACTTTTCAAGGCAATATTACAAACCTAAAATAAATGAAATAAATCCAAGTAGATTACATTCTGTCTTTATTGCTGCTTGGACCTGTCTGGTTCCTTGGCCCAACAATGTGCTAGCATTTCTTCTTCTTGAAGACCTCTCTCTACTGGATATTATTAAACCACAACCATTATTTAGCAGGCAGGTCTAAATATCTTAACTCCATTAGCCCCTTATGACGTTCCAAAACATTCATTCTTCAAACATTGACTGAGAGCACAAACACTGAGAGATCCCAGATACCATGTCATGCAGGTCATCTTCTGCAGGAGCCCTCTCTCCCAGGGCTCCAGAAAGCATTGAACCTGGCTTTGTTTGTATTTTAGTTCTTGTTATGCTTTTTCGAATTTTGAACACCTCTCAGCATCCACTGGAGTTGGCTAATAGAGCTTAATAAATAAATAGAAATAAATGGTTTAAACAAAATAAACAGCCTAAATAGTGTCAAGGTGACACGTTCCTACCTGAGGACTAGCCAGGGCCTAATGCATAAACAAAATTAGCCATTCGACTTTTACAGTCAGTTGTCTTGCCTGACCTTCTCTATAAATCAAGAAACGTTATTTGCAAAAAGATCTTCTTTCGCTGCATTTATATCTCATTTCTTCACGGTGTTGGCTGTAATTCTAATGGCACTTTTTTTTTTCCTGACCCATTGATTTCGATTGGGATTATCTCATGGAGTACCTTTAGGATGTCAGCTATTGGATATAGCAGAGATCTACCCACCAAAATGCTGCATTCGGTTCCAAAAGATTTTTATGCCACTCAAAGTCATAAAAAAACCGCAAACCAAGCAAATTCTAAGAGGGGGAAATCAATGAAGCTGTATTATCTTAGAAAGCAATTCCAAGTATGTTCCATGAATGAAAATAAAAATGACAAAATATGCTGTCTGTACTGGAGAACTATATTAGACAAGCTACCAAATCATGAGTCCATAGACACTCCTTTTTTTTCTGTAATATTTGGCAAATGCAGTCAAGATTGTGTAGGTGGATGCTACCTTGACATTGAACAGAATAAAGCAGCTCTCCCTGTAGCAAAGAATTCTGTGCATACCAGACATGGCACGTGATGCTTAGTTATAATTTTGGTTTTAAAAAGATTAATATATTCAAGCGCTCTAATCAGCTAAGTAGCAGATTGCAATAGCAGAGTTAAAAGGTTTTAAACTCTGTTACAGATTTGACAAACCCCAGAATGCCACCACTCCATACCATTTAGAATTATCTGCAAATTCAGTTTTTGATATTTTTTTTTCTTCGAATGGCATGATTTAGAGAGCCTTGTAGATCAAGCTAAAGTAGCGGATCAGCCAAAGTCTCATAAACATGGATTTTTAGATGTCTCAAACAAGTTATATCCCAATCTCTCACCAAAGTCCATCTAAGGATGTAGAAAAGATTGACAAACAACAGGAGAAAGAGAGAAAAAGTCAAAGTTTAGGAGACTAGAAAGAAATCTCTAGCGGCAAGATACTAGCAAAGTTGGACATTCTGCTGAAATCCATGTCTTTGTCAGAAAAAAAAAGCCCCATGAGCAGAAAATTGCAGATAAAGGCCTCACAAACCACAGGAAGCAAACCACTGGACATAACGCCTAAAAGTTAAAATAAAAGCACACCTACATATGAGATAGAAAGACCTTGGTATATTAATGATCTGAGCTTTTTGCTCTGTCCCAGAAAAATTTCCAAGTCCTGCTCATGTAGTACACCATGTGTAATGTTCTTAATGTTACTAACATAGCTATGACTAACTAAGAGGATAATTAGGTGGTTTAAGCAGGTAGGATAGTAAAACAGTTGCACAGAAAAGTCTGTAGAGATTCTCAGTCATCCGGGTCATGGTTGTCCCAAAGGTGCTTTTTTCAGGAGGCAACTGGACCTTCTTGTTTTTTCTCTGAAGACATTTCGCTTCTCATCCAAGAAGCTTCTTCAGCTCTGACAGGATTCCTTCCATTCCCCACTATCCTGCCAGAGCTGAAGAAGTTTCTTGGATGAGAAGCAAAACATCTTCAAAACAAAAAACAAGAAAGTCCAGTTGCCTCCTGAAAAAGCACCTTTGGGACAACCATGAGCTGGATGACTGAGAATCTCTACAGATTTATGATGCAGCTTTTAGTTCAGCAGTACTTGTAAAAGTATATACTGTGTTTCCCCAAAAATAAGACCCTGTTTTATATTTTTTTGATTCCTGAAATAAGCGCTTGGCCTTATTGCCACGCGCTCAAAAGCCTGATTGGGCTTATTATCAGGGGACGTCTTATTTTGGGGGAAACGGTTTTTCACCTCCTGCCATCTCTCAGATAATAACAATATAGTCATCTGTCTTGGAATAAGAAAGGAGAGACCATCATTGATATCAGAAAGCCCACTCCAATAAAAATATTTTTTTTTAAATCCTTCCAAACACCCCCCGCCCCCACACACACAATTTTAGGATTTGATGAATCCAAAGGAAAAGAAAGATGGCTGAGCCATGAAGCATATATATTGAGACCATATCTCTTCCTTCTCTTTTTCTTTGAAAGGCAGTTGTGTTTGATTTAAATGTCCCATTTAATTTGAAGATGTGTAACTTGTGAAATTATATTTAAAACAGGATCTTGGAAATGACAGCAGTGTGTGTGTGTGTGTGTGTGCTTGCGTGCGTGCCTGCACGCACATTTGTATGCGCTAATTTTTTTTAAAAAAAACAACCCAAGATTATTGTGTCAACGATGTAGTTCCATGGATATTGTTAATGTTTTCTTCTTAATGCCATCTCATTATATTTTAATGGCATGGATTGTGATATCTCACTTGTATCTTGAAGCTGGTGATCGCCCAAAGGTTTTTATACAAATATATAACCTCTTGCTGCTAGACTTTGCCACTAGATATTGTACTTGAGTAGCAGCTTTGCAAATCCCTCCTCACAAAAGATTAAAAACATCCTCCTATTACATCTGGAGATTTCTTTTTGTTAGTCAAAGGCATGAATATATTTAGAAGGGGAAACGTATATCATTTCTTTATGCCTTAAACCAGAAAGCTACCTTGATTCCTATTAAAAATAAGAATATTTAATGTTGTCGC
This sequence comes from Stegonotus admiraltiensis, assembly GCA_032468215.1. Taxonomy (NCBI): domain Eukaryota; kingdom Metazoa; phylum Chordata; class Lepidosauria; order Squamata; family Colubridae; genus Stegonotus; species Stegonotus admiraltiensis. Next base: position 194,618 of record JANHZT010002103.1, on the reverse strand, counting down.
TTCTTCTGTGGCACTTTTTTTTTTTTTGATACTGTGATGAAGAACAAAAAAGGCTTTTCAGAGAACATATAAAACAAAAAAACTGTGTTTGAAGTATTATAATAAAACAACCTTCTTCTTTTAATGCTAAGTCCCTTTTTAATGAAGATCCTCTGGCAGCTCTTGAATGTATAACTAGTTTATATCATGGGATGAAGCTGTCTGTTCTGATGATTGACATGAGCCCACATTACAATGTGATTCGGAAAATTAGTCCATGGAGGTCCTTTTCAGGTACCTCTCAGAGTGAAAGCTGTCCTCCAACTACAGTGGAGCCTTTTTAACCCCACTCATTGGTATTCTAATCTGGGAGTGATGTCCTGCTTTTTAAATAAATCAGGCATTCAGGCAGGCACCCCCCCCTTGACACATTACTTAACCAAAGGATTCAAATGAGATTCAGGAAACATGCAGGAGAGCACAAAGGAATTGGAATAGGCACAATTAATAATCACCCTGTTAATTCATTTTTAATGCAGGGAGGTTTTACTGGAAATTTTTTGCATTCAACCCAATAACATAAGGAGTTGCTATCCATCCCCATTGTTCTGTGCCCCCCCCACTCCTCCCCCCAATAAGATCCGTTTCCATAAATATCTGTCCTACCCAGTGTTTGTGTCTGTGTGGGTCTGTGTGTATTATGGTTCTAGCCTTGTCAGGTACATAAAGAACTGCAATTATCATTGTTGGAAACAAAAGAAGGAGGGGAAAAAAATAGACAATGTCTGAAAGTACAAATTGGAGGAAGGATGGTTGGCTGCTCGGATACTCCATCTTTCTCCTGTCTACATTGCAAGGATAATATATTGTTGTGTAGCCTTGTCTTCCATGTGCAGCAATGCCAGAGTAATGAAACGGTTCCTGAACACAGCACAACTACTTTCCAGATCTCTTGTAGAGATCTGCTGAGGACAACACATTATGTGTTTAAATACCTCCTTTACTCACTGAACCTTAGCAGGAAACAACTGGCAGCCAAAGATTGGTCTTAAACTTGGTAACTCTCCAAAGTCTCAAGTTCAGCTCCCAAAGCCCTTGCAAAAGGTGTAGCCATCCTGACAGGTTGAAAATGACAGAATAGAAAATTAGGAAACCCCAGGAGAATAGCCACATTCATTATTTTCAACTGAGTTAGTTAAAAGTAAAAGTAAACCACATTTACTTCGGGGTTTGTTTGTTTGTTTGTTTGTTTGTTTGTTTGTTTGTTTTCTGGCCCTGCTCACGTTTTTGTTCTTCAATTTATTGGAATTGGTTTGCTGAGTTGCTGGGCAAAAATAAAAAAATAAAACTTGCGTTTTCCGCTTTTCAGATGACTTCTTTGCACCTGTTGTAATTCTCCAATGTACTAGTTCAGTCTTTCTCAGTCTGTTGGATATTTTGACTTCCAATGCCCAGAAGAGGCTATGCTGGTTGGGAACTCTGGGAAATGTGACTGAAGACATCTGAAAGGTACCAAGCTGGGAAAAGCTATTCTCACAAGTAATAATAAATGATAGGTTTAAAATAGCCAAGAGTTTCTTTCTGGATCGTTACACAAACTTATACAAAAATAAGGATTTGCTTTAAAATGCATACATACATACAAACCAGGGGTGAAATTGAGCAGGTTCTGACAGGTTCTGGAGAACCAGTAGTGGAAATTTTGGGTAGTTCGGAGAACCGGCAAATATCACCTCTGGCTGGCCCCAGAGTGGGGTGGGAATGGAGATTTTGCAGTATCCTTCCCTTGCCATGCCCACCAAGCCATACCATGCCCACCAAGCCATGCCCACAGAACTGGTAGTAAAACAAATTGGATTTCACCACTGATACAAACATATACCCACCCCTTACTTTGAAAATGCTTTTGTTGGTAATGAAGAATATGGATGGCACTCTTCCAGATGGCCAAGTTAAAAGTGCTATCCACAAGTGCCTGAGTGGCAGAAAAACATCCCTCCATAAACTAGATTGCTCCTGAAGCATCTGTTGGGTATAGCCCCTCTTCTGTGGCTGTCATCTGTCACTAACTATTTCTTCACATGAGTCTAGCACTCTTCTAAAAGAGCACTGGGGGGTGGGGGGAAGGTAAAGGAATCTTGGTAGATTTTACTCCATTAGCCATTGCTCACTCTAGGGAACGATGCTCATCTCTGCTTCAAGGCCATTGAGCAGGCTATCCAAAGACATTTCTGCAGTCATATAGCCAGCATGATTTCATGGAGTGCTATTACCTTCCCACTGAAGTGGTACCTGTCTATCTACTTGCATTTGCATGCTTTTGAACTGCTAGGTTGGCAGGCGCAGAGGCGAGGACGGGAGTTCACCTCATTGTATGGAGCTCGGGTCTTGAACCTGGGCTGCCGGCTTTCCAGCCGACAAGCCCAATATCTTAACTATTGTGCCACTACACCACCCTAAAGAGCACTAAATCCATGTTAATAAAATAATATATAATATAATAAAATAAAAGATAAAATAAAATATAAAATAATAAAAAGTAATAATAAAAAGTAATAATAACAAGTAATAATAAAATAAAAATAAAATAAATATATAAAATTAAAATAAATATAATAAAATAATAAAATAAAATAAAATAAAATCTGTCCATCTGATAGATAAAAGGGAGTAAGACAAGAGGAAATAATGGTAATTGAATGAGTTTTGTCCTTGGCCAGGATAAATGGTGCAGGGATAAATGGTGCTGGCAACAGGTAACCAAAAAGTCCACTTTTGCACTTGTAGTCATAGACATAATCAATGGACAGCCAGGCAGAACGTGAAATTGTGATTGACCCAAAAATAGCAGCTGTCATCACTACGGCAACTAGTACCACCCAGCTGAAGTGGAATAAGCAAATGAAACCATCCTTTCTTCCAAGAGTGACATAAGCAAATAGTGTGCTGTGCCCAAAGCCATGGGAATCACAGCTGCATGATACTAATTTTGGGAGTGTTGACCAGTCAGGATGACAACTGAAGTCTTCATGTATAAACCCCCAGAAATAATAAAAGTAATAAAAAGAATTTTAACAATTATTTTTATCTCTGAGGTTTCACAAATGAAGACACAGTTGCCATCCTGACTGTTCAATACTCCTAAAATTACTATTGTGTGCATCCAGAAGCAGCATTAAACCTACAAGGCACCCAATAGCAACAAAACTGGCCACACATAACTACAGAAGCCAAGTCTCTTTTTTCAATTTAAATTGACCTTCCGTCAGCACAAGACTAGTGCTTTTTCACAAGTGTTAACTAAGTCTGGCTGTTCTTACAACTGCTTTAGAAAGTGCTGATCAGACATTATGTGGGCAGCTAGAGCTCTGAGGAGTCAAATGACTCCTCTTTATTGCCACCAAAGCCAAAATTACCAGATGCCCAAAGATGGGTATTCATACCCATCTTCAACCAAAGTGACCAATAAGAGCTGGGTGGATTTCAATCCCTGTATCAGGGATCAAATAATTAGTGAAATGTGGAGAACACAGCTATGGTAACAATGGTGTTGGGACAATGGTGTTGGGACATGAGGAAACTAAAACTGAAGCAGCAGAGCTGACTTTAGGCAGCCTCAGGTACCAACTGAGGGACTGAGGTGAAGGCAGCATCAGGAGGACATGGCAGAAAACAGAGCAGGGGTGAAATCCAGCAGGTTCTGATAGGTTCTGGAGAACAAGTAGCGGAAATTTTGAGTAGTTCGGAGAATCAGCAAATACCACCTCTGGCTGGCCCCAGAGTGGGGTGGGAATGGAGATTTTGCAATATCTTTCCCCCAGGACTGGGGAGGGAATGGGGATTTTGCAGTATCCTTCTCCTGCCATGCCCACCAAGCCACACCACTCCCACCAAGCCTCGCCCACAGAACCGGTAGTAAAAAAAATTGGATTTTACCACTGAAACAGAGGTTGCCATCTCATTAGTGTCATAGTTAGGTGCATTGAGAAAGAGCTCATGAAGGTATTATAACCATTATCAATACATTTGAAGTTTCTTCTTTTTTGTGTCTTTTTTTCCCTTTTCTATTCATTTCCCCCCCCCCACTATTTACTATTTTTCTTTGTTATCTTGATTAGAAAAAGGGAGGAAGGATGTGATCTCAGGTTTTATGTTGATAGTGTGATCCTATTTAACACATCTCCTCTCCAGTAGTCTTCTTCACTACTGTTCCCAGATGATGCAAGGAATTTCTAAGTTAGTCTTAGCTCTTTTAGCTCCTGTGACTGACCAGGACATACTCTGGAGATTTCTGCAGAACATCTACATTTTGCCTGGAGAAAAGGCTTCCCTAGGGTGGCATTTGGGCACCCTTGTTTCTTTCTTGAGCTCTTCCCAAGGTTTTGTTGTTCATTTTGTACTAGTTAATGATTCTTCTCCTAATTGTCTTCTTCAGGCTATTTATTTGGCCAAACTGCAGGTTGTTAGTTGCTGCACAGGCAACACACACACACACACACACAGAGAGAGAGAGAGAGAGAGAGAGAGAGAGAGAGAGAGAGAGAGAGAGAGAGAGAGAGAGAGAGAGAGAGAGAGAGAGTATTCATTTATGAGTATATTTTGCCTGGCAAGGTTATTAAGCAAATATACATTCCAAATTTTCTCCCTTCTTCCTCCAGCTTTATTTGTATCCATTCCATAAATCTGTTTCTTGGCCAGAGAGCTGACTCTCATCAAGAGCTAATCCAGACTATCCTTTCTCCGACATTTATGGAGATAGCTAGACTGGGTGTGTGTTAGACTCTCTCTTCCTTGGTGAGGCAAGATTTAAATGCTACACTGACAGGTCTAAATAGAGAAATCCAGAGAGAAGTCTTATACAGGACACTCGTAAATCTCCCCTTACATTCCGGGCCTGCTTTCCATAGGATTAATCTCTTGCTAGGCAAAACAGCCTTTGGGGAGTGATGGGCTTCCTCTTAGCTTAGGTTCTTGTGCCAGATGGTGGAAGCCGCAGTGATACCTTTGGGAGATGCTCTGTGGTTGGTAGGCTTTCTTTCTCTTTGCTTAGAGAAGTAAAAGTGGAATGTTTTCATGTTGTCTGTTTCCTTGTTCAAAGGCATCTGGGCATCCCATAATGTGCTCTCTCATGCGCTGCTTGTATTCCTCTCTAATTGAACCATGCTTGGTGCTTAGGAGAAGGATTTCATTTTTTATTGCCCTGACAAGCACATCTCCATATTATCCTGATGAAGAAGTCGTTTGGGGCTTTAATCCCTACATGTGCACATCCCTTTTGCACTCCTGTGCCTTCAGTTAAGTAGAGACAGTAGCTGTAGGTCCCTTGATGACTAAAATGCCAAACCACACATGACACCCTCTCTGCACTCCCTATTAAAATTTTACAGGTCAAAAATCCAAATTACCCACTTAATAAAAATTGTTCTTCATCCTAAGTGACAAGAGAGAACAGGTCAATCTTTGGAATAATGGCACAGTAATTAGAACCTTTGTAGTTGATAATGTGTGACTGTTAATCAATGTTTGGCTAATTAATCAATATTTTAATCATTAGACCTTTTAAATTTGTTTTAATGAGCATTTCCTCTAATTCCCCTGATTCTGTCACTTCCAGTGCTTCTGTTACTGCTATTAAATTGCAACAGAGAGCATTCATATGTGTGGATCATATTGTAGCATGAAAGAATTGTAGCGTAGTTGTAGGACGCGTCAATGGGGAGTTCTGATGAATGTGAATCAGCACAAAAGGAGGATCTGGTTTTGGATGCTTGTAGCATCCTTTCCGACAATAATAGAAACAACAGGGAATTTCACACACGAACAAGGAGAAAATGGGAGGAAAAGGGGCTTGCCCAAAGCCAGAGAATGGTGGCATGGCTAGCTCTCCATGCAGGGTGTTTCTGATCAGGCTTAAGGCCTTTCTGCATCCAGAGGAGGTCTAGCAATGGTACAATCTTTTTTCCTTCTAATTTTCCAGTAAAAGGTGAATCTGAGTTCACTCAGAAGTCTTCCATACAGAAACCCTTTAGACTGAAGAAACAGATTTCTCCTGGGAAGTAAAGTCAATGAGGAGGATTTTTTTTTTAAGTAAATGTATCAGGTTTTATATTTATAAGGAATGATGCCTTTAGCATGGCTGATTATTTTATTCTTTTTCCCCCAGCTTCAGCATGCTTTTGAAAATGAAGAAAGACATTGATGGGTGACGAGATTAATAATGAGCAGTTCAAATTAAGGTAGAATTCAGAGATGGTGTTAGATTCAACTTGGCTTCTTCTCCCTCTCAAAATTCCTGGGCAGCTCCCAAAGGTGCTTTTTTCAGGAGGCAACTGGACTTTCTTGTTTTTTGTTTTGAAGATGTTTTGCTTCTCATCCAAGAAACTTCTTCAGC
>JANHZT010002103.1:69405-80413 GCA_032468215.1 Stegonotus admiraltiensis | reverse complement strand
TTACTGGACTGATTTACTGGCAAAGACTTGGAATTGTTTAAATGACTATGAGCTTGTTTTCTACAACAAAGTAAAAAGACTTTTACAAAACAGTTTGTATTATTCGCTCTCAGCAACGTTTCTCTGTGCTCTACGCTCTGCTAGTTGGCTATCACAACACTAACCTCAACAAGGATACTGCAAAATCCTCATTTTCTCCCCACTCTGGGGCCAGCCAAAGGTAATATTTGCTGGTTCTCTGAACTACTCAAAATTTTCGCTACCAGTTCTCCAGAACCTGTTAGAACCTGCTGAATAGCACCGCTGAATATGATGTAAAAATGCAGCCGTTACCTGAGAAATTGAGATTAGGAGACAGTAGCGTCTACAAAATCTCCACTGGTGCATCGACAACTTGGTGCAATAGTAATAAACCAGATCATAATGGGTGGTTGCTATTACTACCCGTCTCCCCGTAATGTTACACTAGTTCTTTAGAAGTAAGACTTTTCTTTTCTTCTTCACTGCCACCTAACTACTCGGTGAATAGGTTGAATAAAAATAGATCAAACATATTCCTTTTTTTAAAAATAGTGTTACTTATTTAGTAGATCATGATAATGTCGCAGACATAAAACATCTTGACTGCAGCAGATTTGAGAATCAGCCCTTCTCATCCAGTTCACTCAGAGAAATGGCTGACAGCAGTGAATATTCCACAGGGAATCACCTTCTGGGGGATCCAGAGATGTTAATAGACAAGTAGGATTATGTATCTTCAATTAGTAGGAAATCTAATAGCAATAGACTGATATACTGCTTCATAGTGCTTTGCGGCCCTCTCTAAGTAGTTTACAGAGTCAGCATATTGCCCCAAACAAACTGGGCCCTCATTTTACCCATCTCAGAAGGAGAGCTGGTATGAATCAAACTGCCGATTGTGAGCAGAATTAGCCTGCAATCCTCCCTACTAACCACTGCACCACCATGGCTCTATAATAAGAATATATAGTGCATTCAGTAAATATTCAGACCCCCTTCACTTTTGTCAATTTTGTTATGCTGCAGCCTGATTCTACAGTTGTTAAAATTCTTTTTTTTCCTCATTAATCTACACTCAGCAACCCATAATGACAAAGTGAAAACAGAATTTTAAAAATGTCTGTAAGTGTATTAAAAAGAAAAAAAACCCTGAAATATCACATTGGCATAAGTATTCAGATCCTTCACTCAGTACTTTGTTGAAGCACCTTTGGCTGCAATTACAGCCTCAAGTCTTTTTGGATATGATGCGACAAGCTTTCCACATCTGGATTGGGGGATTTTCTGCCACTCTTCTTTACAAATCCTCTTAAATTCAGTCAAGTTGAGTCAACCTTGAGCCGATCAAAATCAAATTCCTGGCAGTGTGAGCAGAGTTGGCCTGCAATACTACATTCTAACCATTGCACCATCATGGCTCTTCTACATAGTTAATATACACTAGTCATTCCTGTAACCACAAACATATCTAATCATCAGAACCCAGTTTCATTTTTTTCCATCTCAAGCACAAGATCCAGAAGCAGTTTCGAAGTAGAGACAAAGTTGGATGTAAAAGCAATTGCTTCTTGTAGGAGAATTTTTTAAAAAAAATAATACTCACAGAGCAGCGAATACCATTTGTTTTTCTAATTTCCATCCTGCAGGAAAAAGTCTAGCTATTAAATTTAACCCAGTCCATTCTATCAGTGGTGAAATCTAAAATTTGTTACTACTGGTTCTGTGGGTGTCGCTTGGTGGTGGTGGGTAATATGACTGGGTGGGTGTGGTCATTTTTTTTTAACTTTTAAAACCATATTTTCTACAATCTCTTCAGTGAAAAAGAAAAAGGGTTTTTTTCTTTTAAATGCCTCTGCTGATCAGGCAACTCAGCTGGGAATGTCAGAGGCATTTAAAAGAAAAAAAAGGGTTTTTTTTTCTTTTAAATGTCTCTGCTGATCCCAGCTGAGCCGTGCGATCATCAGAGGCTTTTTTTTTACTTTTAAAAATAATGTTTTATTATTATAATGGCATTAAATATTGTATAATCACACTAAATACATTATATCATAATTACATAAAATATGTTGCACTTAAAAGCACTCTTCAAATTTAATTCTGCTGCAGCTAATAAATAATAATGAAAAATTTTTTTCCAGTACATTAATAATTTTTGTTTTGTTTTTTAAATCCCATGGTTAATGTAAATTTCAAAGCACTGCAAACATTAGTTTACTGCATTGGTTTGTGTTCACCAAACACTGAAGCTAACTACTTTGAATTGAATTGGTGTATTAATTTTGCTGTTTAGATTGATTTTCTGACACCGCTTTCATAGGGACAATGAAAGAAAGAGGAACAATTTATCAAGATGCCTTCAAGTAATTTAGTACTATTATGAGCAATTGAAGTAGACTATTTCTCACCAATAACTACTGAGTTAATAAAACATAGGAAATAAGGTGAAATGAAATGATACCTCACAATTTTTCCCCTGCAGAGATATGATAGTGATAGATAGATAGATAGATAGATAGATAGATAGATAGATAGATGGATGGATGGATGGATGGATGATAGGACAACAGTTTATTAATTATATATTTAGCTCTCACTGTTTCATAATTAAACACTGAGCAATCTTACACCTGGAGATAGATATACTTGTGCCTACAAACAGAACAGATTAATGTAATGTTTTGCTACCTTCGACCTTGTATCCTTGAGCCTCTTGATTCTGTGTCGCCAAACATAGAACTGTAATAGAGTTGAGGTCTAGCTAATAGTTTGTGCTATTGTGACTGTCATGCTCCATCTTTGTAACTTACTGCTCCAGGTCCCCAAAGTAGTCTGTACATACTGAGAAACACGTGCCAGAAAAGGCAAAGTGAAGCAGAAAAGGCCTTAAAATGGAAATTTCTTCATTCGTCTCATTCAGAACCAATTTCACCTGCAAGAGTGGGCTGACTGAATTCTCTTCTGGAAAAAAAAACCAGGTTGCATTGTCAACAGACCGAAAATCAATAAGAACTTAACTATACTCATTTGGTAACGGGAATAGTCAATGTTCATGGGCTCTTTTGAGTGTATTCAGTCTTACGAGAGTCTTGGAAAGCAGGCACATTTCTGGTTGAGAGATTGACCATATGGACTTCTTGGTTGAACTAAAATGTGATGGAGAAGCTACCTCTTTTATGCTTCATTTGCTCTGCAGTCAAGCCTTGCCTTAGTTAGAAATTTCCATTGGAGTATCACAATGTCAGTGTTTTGTTGGTGTCTTTTGCCAGTTATGTGCATCTCTTTAAAAAGAGATTGGACATTTGTCTGAAATGGTAGGTTTCCTACTTGAGCAGGGGGTGGGACTAGAAGATGTCTTAGGTCCGTTCCAACTCTGTTATTCTGTTATTTTATTCTGTTATGCTTTTCCTTTCATGCCCACAAGAAGGCTGTGAGGTAGATTGGGCTGAAAGACAACAACTTGTCTAAAGACACTTAGGAAGCTTCATGGGGAGTGAGCATTTGAATCGGACTCCCTTATGCAGTTCCTCAATATCTGCCTCTTTTTTGGTTCTCCTTAGAATCCTGCTTCTTTCTTAATTTCCTCAAGCACAGCCATTTTTCTAGATTTGCAGGGACACTGTCTCTAGACCTGCCGTCATGATTCTGGAATCAGCTCCTTCTCTTCGCCTGTCCCTGAAAAACTGATGACTTTAAAGGGGACTATAACTTCTTTTCTTTAATCAATGGGTTAGTGTAGGGCTTAGTGATCCCACCCTACTTTCCAAACTCTTGCCAGTTCCTAGATGAATGCCTGTGTTATTTGAATTATGGATACAAACACTATTTGTTGCATCACAGGGCAGTGTTTCAAATGTACATGGCTGTTAATATTCCTTTCATATTCATATATGCTTATTGGTTTGGCTGTTAAATTATCAATTAATTTTATTGCATGAAATTGTGTAATCATTGATTTTTTTTCTTGATTGCCTTCTATTGTATGAGGGAATTCTATGGAAGATCATGACTGCACCATTTAAGATTAAAAATATATCCACCCAAATCCCTTCACTGGGTAGGGAAATAAGTTGATTCCAGAGTGATTGAGGACAAGCTATTAACAAGTAATAAATGGTTATCACAGATAGATAGTAACCGTATCTTCTACATATATTTATAAAATCCTATCTAAATATAAGGTCCATTCAAGCTTACCCATGGACTACATTATTCAAATGGAAAGCGTTCATCAATCCCATCTACTTCTCTTATCTAAGTGCAGTGTAACACTAGTCTGATTTTAACTAGGAAGTAATGTGTTTTTACCTTCTGCGCATGTGGCGAGTGCACTTCCAAACCAGTAAGGAAGGTAAGTAGATTTCACCCTTGCTTTGGACCAACCTGTCTCTGTGTCTCAGTTTGTTTGTTTCAGCCCAACCTACCTAGAGGTTGTACAGCTAAACTGGAGACCCGTTAGGCACCTTGAACACCTGAAGAAAAGGTGGGATATAAATCTAACAAATAATTTCCACATCATCTACACCTAACAGCAGTAGCTTTTCAGGGATCCAGACAGATAAATTTTTTCCTGTTTTACTCCCTGATCCTCTTTGAAGGAGGTACCCAAGATTGAACCTCGGATCTCATTTACCAAAGCTTTTTTATAATAGAGCAGGGGTGTCAAACTCAAGGCCTGTGGGCCGGATCCGGCCTGTGGTGTGCTTAAAACTGACCTGTGGAGTCTTCCTGGAAACAGCTAAGGATCGGTCCGTGGGGCCTCTGCCAGCAAAAACTCTATTTTCGTTGGCAGAGGGTTGCAGGAGGCCACTGCAGCCAAAAACGGAGCTCGTGAGCCCGTTTTTGCTGGCAGAGCACTTGGGCCACCACAGGCGCCCCAATGCAAATGATGTTAAGCTGGCCACGCCCACTCTGACTATGCCTACTCTGCCCGCACAAGGTCAAACACAACCCTGATGCAGCCCTCAATGAAATCAAGTTTGACACCCCTGCAGTAGAGGAATTAGAACTACATTTCCTTCTATGATTGAAATACTTATCATGTAAGAGTACTTTAATTTTGGCAATATTGTGTCTAAAGCTTATAAAACATTTTTTAGAAATTAGTGGGTATGGCAGTACCCAAATATTTTAATATATATTTAAAATGTCATGCTAAACAAAGCATTTTATAATCAGGCGACACGATCCTGTACTCTAAATATACCCCGATTTGCTTCCATTAGCCAAGGCTAATCATTAACATTATGTAGTTGTACTAATAAGTATGTAATTTTTCTTGCTGATGCTGTTTTCTAACCTAATTGCATACATATTCTCTCTAATTTTCCTACTATGTACTTAAAGACATTATAGATTATTTATTTATTGCCAAGGAAATGGTGTGTGCCTTTTCTAGAGTTCCTGGGATGGGGGTGGGGGAGAATGTGGACTCCAAATTCTTTGCCTAATCAAAAAATAAAGATTCCCTCTGAAAGTAGAGATTTCTATTTTAGATTAGATTGGGGGTATTTAAGCAATCTCAGCTAGCAATAGAAGTTAATGAAAATAGATTTGTCTGCATATGCTGATCATCTGCCCAACTTCTCTGAAAAGTTTTGACCTCAGGGAAGTCTGTGAGTGCAGACTTTTAAAACTTTAAGCTTCCTTGGAAAAGAATCTTCCCTTTTATGAAAAACTGTCATACATCAAAAATAATCACATTCATTTGCAACTGATAAATATCTACAGCAGAGACAAATGCATCCGTTATTATTAATGCTTAGAAATAGACATTTTTAAAACTCTTATTTGTAAGCCTTCTTTCTCTCTTTTTTTTAATGGACATGCCCCTTTTCCTTTTATTTATTTATTTATTTATTTATTATTTATTAAATTTATATACCACCCTTCTCCCGAAGGACTCAGGGTGGTGAACAGCTATTGAATAAAACAACAATACAAAACTTAAAAACAATTTAAAATAAATTAAACCAAATTGGCCCATGACTTTTAATTTTCTCATTGACATTTAAAACATGGATTTGTGTTTGGAGCATGCTTTCCTTCAAGCTAGACCCCTTGTTAGCTTCTTTAAGCGCTTGCACAAGACCTATGCACAAGACCTTCAGTTGTAATCATCAAGCAAGTTTATAAACTTTCCCCATTTTCTTGTTCTGGAATTTTGTCAACGGCCTACTAGAGTCAAAATATTTTTCTCTCTTGAACTACATGCCCAGATCCAGCTAAAAACCTGCTCTATGGAATGGATGTGCACTATATCCCAAGAAGCTCTGAGAGATTATTTTTCCTTCATTCAATATGACAACATATATCTTATGTTCATTCAATATGGATGTAAATCCTCTTCTCTCCTTTTCTGTTTCAGTGGACTCTGGAAAGCCTGAATGGTCTTAGTTTCCTCAAAGCCAAATATGCTTAGCAAATTCAAAATATTTTCATCCAGGCTTTTTAAATAAACTTTTTAGAGCTTTATGGATTTTATGGTGGTGACTTTGATAAATGTATTAGTTATTATATTTTGATAAGCTGTCCAGAGCCATTGGGAGTGAGCTGAATATAAATCTGTAAATAAACAAGATGGGACTAAAGCCACAGTTTGAAATTGCTCGAAAAGTGTCCCTCCCTTCCTTCCTTCCTTCCTTCCTTCCTTCCTTCCTTCCTTCCTTCCTTCCTTCCTTCCTTCCTTCCTTCCTTCCTTCCCACTCCTGATGTCTGCCTGGACCAGTCCATGAAGTTTTCTTGAATTTTGTTTACAAATGGTTTGCCCTTTGCTCTTTCTAGGACAAAGAGAGACTGACTGGTTCAAGGTCACCCAACTGGCTTTGTGCCCTATGTAGGATTACAACTCACAATCTTCCAGTTTCCAGCCTGATGCCACAAAAAACCTTCTCACACCAAACGAGTTTTCTTTAAGGCAGGGGTCTCAAACTCGATTTCATTGAGGGCCGCATCAGGGTTGTGTTGACCTTGGCCAGGGTGGGTATGACCAGCTTGATGGCACTCGTGTTGGGGGCACCTGTGTTGCCCTGAGCACTCTGCCAGCAAAAACGGGCTGCTTAGCTCTGTTTTTGGCTGCAACAGTTTCCTGCAACCCTTTGCCACAAAAATGGAGCTTTGGAAGTCCACCTGCAGCCCTCAGTAGCTCCATTTTCGCTGGCAGAGGTACCATAGGTCAGTCCTTTGCTGTTTCTAGGGTAGCCCCCTAAGCACTCTACGTGCCGGATCTGGTGCCCAGGCCTTGAGTTTGACACCCCTGCTTTAAGGTCTTACCTTGTTCCAAACTTTGCATCCTAAATCCAGTCAGCTTCTAAGTGTGGAATGATCCTGTTGCCATCTTGTATTTTGCCTCCAACATCCAACAGTACCTCCAACCTGTCCCTTGTGGGATGCCTTATTCTGGCATTCATCTATTCCATGGTCATCTTCTTTCACTTCCTAGTGGATAGAAAAGAGGGAAAAAGAGTTTTTGAATTAGTATCAGCGAAATATTATTACGATTATTTTTGTTACGGTATTTCCAGGCTTTGTGATAAAGAATTAAGTGCCGGGAGTCAGTTTTTGCACTCTCAGAGGGAGGTTTTTTGCTATCTTCTTGAATGTGGATACTCAATGATAAAATGTGCATCATGACATTATCACACAAAGTCACGAACAATGTAACTTATATTGCCATACACATTTCTTCCTTTTGTGTGTCTGTAGTTTTCACTGTGATTGCTGAGAATTGACAGCAGTTGCTTTGAAACTGATTTAAATAATCTTCAATTAGGCTTAACATGGTAAAAAAAAAACCCAACCTTCTTCACACAAACAGAATAACATTTTGGAAATATTTATGGGTTGTTATCAAATATTTAGTTATGATGTGGCAAGGGAGAGAGAGAGAGAAAGGGACAGAAAAGTAAGTCTTGACTTTCATAGCTCAATTGTCTTACTTAATTGCCACAGAGAAGAGGTGGCCAACCTATTCTCCAAAACACCTGACAGCAGGACAAAACCAATGGATGGAAACTAATCAAGGAGAGAAGCAACCTAAAACTAAGGAAAAATTTCCTGACAGTTAGAACAATTAATCAGTGGAACTACTTGCCTTCAGAAGTTGTGGACAATCATTTGCCTGAAATGGTATTGGGTTTCCTGACTGATAGAGGGTTGGACTAGAAGATCTCCAAGGTCCCTCCCAACTATGTCATTCTGATATTCTGTAAAGCCTGCAGCCCCCTTTGGCTTTATACAGGCCAGTTAAATACCAAACCATTAATTTCCATGACAGCGATGCTAATAAAAAAACCCCAGTAACACCAGCACTTTAAAGTGATAAAGAAACCAGCTAAAGAAGGATGACTGAAATAAAGGCAGCATTCTAAAGTACCTTGAGAAGGAGGCAGAAAACCAGTAGCCTCCTGTGCAGGGGAAGAAAATGTTTAGGAACTCTGAGGACAAATTGCAGCATAAGAAATAGAAATGTATGCCTTCAAGTCAGTTGGGATTCTTGGCGAATGTTCAAATTTGCCAGCTCCTTCTTCTTTAGGCTTAGAGAAAGCCTAAAGAAGAAGGTTGGGAACAGTTGGGACCAGAATCCACAGTCTCTTGGTTTATAGTTTAGCACCTTAACTACTATATGAGTTGCTTTGCAGCCTAATATTAGGTTTAATTGCTATACAGCCAATTCAGACTGTAGTTTTGGATTCCTCATTCTCTAGTGCCGTGATGGCAAACCTATGGCACGTGTTGCCGGAAATGGCACAAAGAGACATTTCTCCCGGCACGCAAGCCGTCACCCATTACTCTTCTGAGTTCCGGTGCACCGGCCAGCTGGTCTTCACACACACAATGTAGCACTGGAAACCTGAAGAGCAGCCACTCGGTGCAAATGCATGTGCCAGGCGGCTTCTCTTCCAGTTTCCAGCACGCGTATGCACACCGGTCACCAGGCCTTCTGGTTTATGGCACCCATGCGTCTATGAAGACCAGCTGGTATCATCTTCCTGGAGTGTGCATGCGCTCCAGACAGCTCCTCTTCTGGTTTCCAGCATGCGCATGCACACCGGCCAGTTGGTCTTTGCCCATGCATGTGTGCCAGAAACCAGAAGACCAGGTGGCTGGTGTGCATGCACGCTCCATAAACTCGAAGAGAAGCCGCCTGGCGCGTGCATGCACACCGGGCAGCTGCTCTTTCAGTTTCTGGCATGTGCGCATATGTGTGTGTGCGCTCCCATTTCGGCATCCAGTGCCGAAAAAGTTTGCCAATACTGCTCTAGTGTGTGTGTGGACTTGATCTTCCACACTCTTCTTCCACATGTTTGGGAGAATGTGTGAACAGAAACAATCAGTTCATTCTGACTCATTTATTTTCAGGACAAAATGATTGTCTCGCAGTTTCGTTCACCAGCACTCAGAAAGCCTGTCTTTTTGCTCTGACGAATTATCTCCTTAGTTCTGGTGTGTATCAAAAAGGGTTCTAATTTTGGTAAGTGAAATCTCATCACTAATGTGTCTCATTTCTTGACTGCAAAACTCACTTGTCTCGAGGAAAGCCTTGCTGTCTGTAAACTAAAAGGATTTTATCAGCATTCAGGAGGGGGAAAATGTTCTGTGCCTTCTAAAGCTGCAGCCTATGTTCAATCAGCCTACAGCTAATAGAAGCCCTCCAGTGCTAAGCAATAAACAAACACACTTCGGCAAACAGTCCAAAATCAAATCTAGTTTATAAGGTGGACAGTACATAGTTAGTTCCATTACAGAAGACTCCCCTGGGAAGCTGAGTTGCTTCTGAGCCCTTCTCATTATACACCAACACCATCTGTAGCTAGCCTGACTCTTATTTGGGGATGTATAAAGTACGTGGGGGAAGAAATAGACAAGGAATCAATGGCCAAGCAATCCTATTTCAAGTTTAAATTTTGCTCGTGAAAGATCATTTGGTTTTAGACTCAGCAAACTGTGGGTCTCATCCCTCAGAATGAGCTATGCATGTAGCAAGGATTACTTCAGATCAGAGAGATTGAAGGTAATAACTACTTTCCACAGGGAGTAGCAAGACTTTGTGCCATTGGAGAGAGATGCAAGACAGTGGGTCATTATTTGCAATGATTCTCCACCTTCCCCTCCCCCAAATGGAGTCATCTATTCACCCTTCTTTCCTTTCTCCACCTAAATTATAACTAGACTAAAAATTGTAAAGGCATTTTCTTTATGAGATGTTAGGGATTTTTCCATCTCCCAAAGAAATCCACTACAAAGAGACCATGGTGATAAACTTAGAAGACTAAACCAGAAACGGTTTGGATACTAGTGGAAAGCATTGTTTCCTCTCCATAGTTGGATTGCTGATTTTCTCCCATTGCCAACTCAAAGACTTCAATGCCAGGAGTGGACAACTATGGCACCTTTACCATGCTGGCTCAGGAATTCTGGGAGTTGAAGTCCACAGGTTGAAAAGGTGCCATAGTTGTCCATTCCTGCTTTAATACCTATTCTGAATTCTAGGGAGGCAGGGAACTCTTGACCTGCCTCATCACATAGGCACTATCGCCTAGCTTAGTAAGCTCCAGATGTGTAAGTGGTGTTGCACAGTAATAAAATGAACAGAGGGAACATGCATATATTCAGCTCTGGAACAGTGGTGGGTTGCCCCCAGTTTGGACCGGTTCGCAAGAACCGGTGGTAAAACTGGCAGGAGGCTCCGCCCGCTGACCCAGATGTCATCATAGGTGATCTGCGCATGCATGTGCAGGCATGATGCGAACCGGTAGTAAAGGTAAGTAGAACCCGCCCCTGCTCTGGAACTCATGGAAGTCATGGGCATTGCTGATAACCATGAGGCATTCATACTTATAATATCTCCATTGAATGAACATCTGCGTAAGACTTTATGGGGACAGCATTAACCTTTCTGTTGGAACAAAATAACTTTTTGCTGGAAAATCAAATTCCTGATAGAACTTGATGGGCTCATAGTAGGAATGTTCTTTTCTTGCAACCTCCG
>JANHZT010002103.1:46096-57222 GCA_032468215.1 Stegonotus admiraltiensis | reverse complement strand
TATACAAAAGTATGAAGGCTATTGCTTAACGCATTGTAAGCCACCCTGAGTCTCCGGAGAAAGGCGGCATATAAATCAAATTTTTTAAAAAAACCCACCAGCTGTGGTGCAGGAGGCTGACTAGGCCATGCCTGCCATGTCCACGCCCACCCAGCAACTGGGCAGAGAACCCCTTGCTAAAATTTTTGAAGCCCACCCCTGACCTTAACCATCAAACTGCAATGGTCGCTTGTGCCCAATGACAAGCAAGTTTGTGGCAAGGTGCATTCCTTTTCATTAAGGAAAATGGAAGAGACAGCCTTTTGTAGTAAAGCCCCCAGTTTCAACCACTGACCCTTCCAGTAAAAAGATCAAGTGAGGTGAAATCTCTCTACCAGAAGGGACATACAGAACCACTGCTGGTAATCATAGGGAGTACAGGGCCAGCTGGACTACAGTTAGAGCTGGCCATGGCCACTCCCTATGCTGGATCTGTTGCAGTCCCTCTTGGCTTGAGTAGACTGGAGCAAATGAACTGGCTCTCCTTCATACTCAGATATCATTCCTCTGTATACATCCATGTCTCTGAGGCTTAGGATCTAACATCTTGACATGGAAAGATAAATCACATTTTAGAACATAATGTTGACTGTATAATTGGAGAGGGAGTAATGGAACCCTTTTAAAAAAACTCATTTTTTTTTCAGGGATTATCATGCACAGAGTGAAGTTGGCAAATCCATAAAAATGAGAATAATTTCCTGCAGAAATTGTACAGCTAAAAGCAAACTTCCCAACCTGCTTTAATCAAAGGAGTCTAGCAAGAAACAATCAATTAAAGAACAGTCTGATTCTCTGTGACATCAATGTATGAAAATCTGTTAGACGCCAGATTGTGTCTCAAGACACATATGATGAACTGAACAAAATGACCTGCTAATAGCTTTTACGGGTAATAAATGCATCATGTTATTGGTAATTCTGCAGATGGTAAATCAAGCTAATATCTGAGCTGAAACAAGCAACTTGGTATATATCCTTCAAAAGAGTTCTTGTAATTCCCTAATTGTATCACGCTAAAAACGTTATTTCCAATTTAGCCAGTGAAAATTAAAAGATCTGCTCTCTGTAAGCAGGTATTTTCATATTTAGAACTATATTTGCTAAATAATTTCTTGTTCCTTTGGTTTTAGAATCCCATGTTCCTTTCCAATCAGTATACTTATTCAAGATATATCTTATAAACAATCTCCTTATAATATCAGCTACCTCTGGCTCTGAACTGCATATCTGAAAGATACTCCCAAAAACTTACTTAGGAGTCTAAATTATGTTATACTATGAAGCAGCAAAAATTACAATGTATAAATGTTAACATTTTCTAAGAACGGAATTGGAAAATACCCTAATTGTATTTGGGCTGAATGAAGTATAAATAATTTAATTTGAGGCGTAATAATAAGATAACTTATATTTTATTCGGAAACAAACAAAAGCTCAATTTCCGAAGTATTCTGTGTCTCATGATAGTGAAATCTGGCAATCCCACTCCCTGCCCTCTCCCTTTCCATACTTTTGAACTGAGGTCAAGGAGAAACAAAATAAATACAAGGGACAAAACTTCCTATCTGCCATACAACTCACTTTTTCAGATTTTTAAAAATGTAGCTCTTTCATACTGTTTGCTGAGCTTCTGGGGGAAAACAATGAGTTTCACCTGAGGAGCACCAACTGGTAGCAATCCAAACTGAGTTATTCAGTTTTGTAAAAAAAATGGTAGAGGAAGAACAGATGTTCATTGCCCAATTATTAAACTATCTGCTAAAAAGTGTTTTTGACAGGCTCATTCATCAGGAAACAAGCAAATGATTGGAATGCATTAATAAAACCTGAGAGCAACCACCAAACGTGTTAAATCCGCAGATACTGTAAAAAGCTGTCAGGCATCTTCAGGAGGTAACGGTGAGGTTTAGCAAATGTGATGAGAGAACCCAAAGCACAGAGACAGGGAGGGAGAAGTGGGGGGGGGGGAGTGTAGAGAGAAAAAGGAAGAGGTTGTTCTGGAGAAGCTTTTGTGTAAGCTGTCTTTCCCAGAGTCTTGTGAAACTCTAGAGGTGTTGACCTGCATTATTCCCTCGGATCTTCCTTTTCCTTCCTTTCTTTCAGCTGCATGTGGGTATTTGCCGAACGGTTACCAGTTGCTGTGCTCCATTTTAAACATAAACATGCTTACTAGCTCTCTTCCAAATTGCATATTAGTACCAATTGATTAGCGTTTGGTAGTAAAAAATCAATCTGTTCTGATTTATTACATGAATGAATTCAATGTTCAGGGCGCACTAACACAAGGCCCACACAGCATTAGTACCAATTTGCTTTTGTTTCCTATTACTATAGGCGCAGTAGATATTACAGGTTCATTTTGAAAAGGAGGAGAACGTTGCATTCGGCCAAAAGTGTGTCCTCTGAGATAAGAAATGCTTCCATTTTCAAGAATTTTGCAAGAGTACTAAGAGTGTTTTCTTGCACATATCATCATGGATCAGAGTATCTGAAGTCCTGTTTCAAGGTGGACAACCTATGGCCCTAGCTCTAATTGCACAACCCTTCCATAATGGATCAATTCTGATTTTTGGTTAAGAGCTCTCTGCTCATTTTTCGTGTGATCTATTATTTGGAGAGTGTAGCAGAAAGAAAGACAGGGGGGAAATAGAAGTTGCCAGAGAGAAAATTGTGCTCCCATCCACATTTGTCTCTTGTTTGAATCACTGTTTGCTTCAACCCATGCCACCATGAATAGTCTCTTCGTTCATTAATTTCATGACTTCTTTAATTCATTAACAGAGGACAGATTCATTAAAACATGGTTGCCTACATATGCAACTTATGACCAACTGCTAAATATCACAGGGAAGCCTTATATTTATTCCAAGGGTAGACTATCAATAACCCTATGGCCAAGGGTGAAATCTACTTACCTTCCCAACCGGTTCGGAAGTGCCCGTGCCACACATGCAAGGACCCTCTGTGTATGCGTAAACCCTTCTGCGCAGGTGCAAAGGAAAAATGACAACTGGGCAGGTAGGTGGAGCCTCGCACCACCATCGCTACTGGTTCTCCAAACCACTGGCTGCCATCACTATCGGTTTGGCCGAACCAGTCCGAACCAGGAGCATTTCACCCCTGCCTATGGCTCCCAGCAGTCCATTTATAGCCAGCTAAGACCCTTAAATGGGACAGAGCTGAAAATATTGTCTCAGGTTGCCCATTTCTTAGATGCATAGAACGTTCCAATATTATCCCCCCAACCTATTCCTGGGTTCCATATTTACTCAAGAACATTGTACCAACTCTTGAGATTTTGCTAGGCACACTTCTCTGTAGTCTTCAATACCGGTAGTGGGATTCAGCCAGTTCGCACCAATTTGGGCGAACAGAGTGTTAACTTTCTGAGCAGTTTGGTGAACTGGTTGTTGGAAGAAATCATTAGGGCAGAGAACCGGTTGTTAAATTATTTGAATCCCACCACTGTCCAACAGCCATAGCATGACTTCATGTGATGGTCTTTAAATGCCCAGAAGAGTTCTTTCTACAGGAAAGCACACATTAAAACTTCATTGGAAACTCTCACATCATCCCCATTCTGAAATATATGAAGAATAATAGCAAATAAATGGATGCTTCTGTTCAAATTCTCACTGCTTAAATGTGGCATTTGAAGAAGACATGCTGGCATGCAAACAGTTTGCCTTCTGTACTCAGTGGTGGTACAAGTGGCCATAAACAGTTCTAATTTAGGACAGGTCCAAGTCAATATATTTATATTTTAGAGATAATTCATTTTTTAAAATCTGGCCATATGGCTTATAATTCTCCAAAGAATCAGAATATTCATAAACTAAATCATACAGTGTGAAGTTATTAATAATTACATTTTAAAAAGTAACTTCAAATCTCATACAACACACACACAAGAGCCAAATATGAGTAATACTAACTGCATCATCCAAAAGTCTATGTTGTTGTTTCTTTTCTTTTCTTTTCTTTTCTTTTCTTTTCTTTTCTTTTCTTTTGTAAAAAAAAGTGTGTATGTGGATTAAGGTGTATGCAAAGAGTGGCTCTTCCCTTAAGGATTCTGAATTCTCTCACACATATAAAGTGGGTGCTTTCAATGAAGCAACCTATAGAAACTGTCAGGAATTCTATAGAGAACTGATTAAAAATATGATCAATATTCTTGATCAAGAATGTGAACTAGTAGATCAGATATTCATTCAAGAATGATGATCTATTCTATTACTGCTGTTTTAATTTCAGTGCTATTTTGATTTTATTAATTAGATTTTCTTGCCACGTCTTCTAGTTTGACTAACTCTAAAAAGAGACATTATACATACAGTATTTAATATTTAATTACTGGTGCTACTATGCGTTGCATTCTTGTTGTGTTGCATATTAGGTGGTTGGAAATATAAGACTATGTTTTGCTAGTTTGGCCTAGTGCAAGGGTATCAAACTTGTGGCCCATGGGCTGGATGGGTCACGCATAGACCACGGCCATCCTGGCTCCGCAAGAGCAAAAAAAGTCACGATACGTCGCCATACATCATGTGATGCGATTGAGTTTGACACCCATGGTCTAGTGCAGTGGTGGCTAACCTTTTTGCCATCACATGACAAAAGCAGGGCGAGTGCAGAGTGATCGCGTGCGTGCGTGCCCACACCCATAATTCTATGCACCCTCCCCCCCCATACATGTGTGTGCAACCCCCCGTGCTCCTCCCGTTTTTGGCATATGATGGCATGGTGGACCCGGTAGGCCCGTTTTTCATTCTCCCCAGGCTCCAGAGGCTTTCTAGGAGCCTAGGGAAGGTGAAAACAGCCTTCCCCACCACCCCGAAGGCCCTCCGGAGGCCGGAAACAGACCATTTGCCGACTTCCGGTGGGCCCAGAAGGCCCGAAAATCAGCTGGCCAGCGCACACATGCATGCTGGAGCTGAGCTAGGGCAACACTCGTGTGCCCACCAATATGGGTCCACATGCCACCTGTGGCACGTGTGCCATAGGTTCGCCATCATGGGTTTAGTGGTTAAGGTACCAGGCTATAAAGCGGTGATCATGAGTTCAAGGCCTGCCTTGGCCGTAAAAGACTGCTGGGTGACTTTGGACCAGTTCTCTCCCTCAGCCCAACCCACCACACAGGTTTCTTGTTGTGAGGAAAATAGGAGGATGTGTTCTCTACCTTTGAGCTACTTGTAAACATTATAAAGTGGGATACAAGCAAACCAAAAAACAAATAAATATACTTTTGTGATATTAATGCTAATTCTTAGATTAGCATTAATATCTGAGACTGATTTTCATATTCTGATTATCATTAGCCATTTAGGGTTTTTTTAAAGTAAACATTATATAATATTATTTTATATTGTATTCTGCTATATTATTGCTTTTGTGCTGTTAGTTTAATACTTACTACAATCCCTATATATAAACTGTAGTGATAGAATGTTTTTAACAGTTTTAGCTCTTAGTCATTCAGTTTTATAATAACACCAGTTATTATTGACAACTTGTAATTCTCTATTGTAATTCTTATCATTCTTATATTCTTATGTTATTGTATGTTGGGCTGTGACCAAAATAAGTATTTGAAATACAATGATACAAAGAAAAGGTTTGAATTGTGGAATGTTTTGTGCAAATGCATGATTAAAGATTGGTTATTGAAAGTGATTAGAATGTTATGTGATGGAATTAAAGCATATGTACAAACTCATTCAATATTTAAGGAATGAGTTCTGGGAATAAAATGGTGGACTGAAGACAGCTCTGCAAAAAGCAGAACGAACAAGCACAACAGAATGAAGACTTGAACCTGGACCAGCTCTTCAATAATTCCTCTCTGAACAAGAAAGTTAAGATTACCCACAAGTGCTCCAGACAGCTGCTGCTCATAAGGAGGCTGCAAGACAGTGGTGTCCAGTGGATGTATAGCTTAGGAAGATGAGGAATAGCCATCTTGCTGAAACTGCAGTCATCACCTTTGAAAGGATACTAAGTTTACATACTTCTTTTTCTAATCACTTTAAGAAATTGCTTGTTAACTTCTTTTCAGCTATTAGAAACCTTTGAATTTATTATTTTATTTTATTTTATTTTTTATTTTATTTTATTAAATTTTTTATACCGCCCTTCTCCTGGAGGACTCAGGACAGTGTACAGCCAGAAATAAAACCCACAACTATATAAAAGTTAAAAGACAAATTAAAAATATTAAATTGACATATTTTATAGTACCAGGTGAGTTTCGTCACCTATAGTACCAGGTGATTTTTTCCTTCCTTAGCAAAAGAAGTTTTAACTACAAGCTTAAGAACTTCAAACAATATTAACAAACACAAAAGGATGATTAAAACTTTGATTTTAAAAAGTTACAAACCGACTAAGAGTTCAGAAAAAAAAAAGATAAGGTTTTGGAATTAATTGTAAAGAATTTGGCCAAAAGTCAGTGGAGATTCTCAGTTATCCCGGTCATTGTTGTCTGAAAGGTGCTTTTTCAAAGGGCAACAGTACTGATGAAGAGGTTTTGCTTCTCATCCAAAAAGCTTCATCAGTTCAATTGCCCCCACCATCATGCCAGAACCAATGACCCTTCTTGGATGAGAAGTGAAATGTCATCATCATCTTCTTCCTCAAGGAAAAACAGTCCAGTTGTCTTTTGAAAAAGCACCTTTCAGATTGTAAAGAATTCTTCTTGTGGGAAGGAAAATGCCTCTGTTTTGAATTCATTAAAAAAAGCAAAACCCAATTGGACACTAGAGAGAACTAAAGATAATAATTAAAAGAGAAGAAAACTCAAACTCAAGTTACAGAATGAAGCAAAATATTTTAATATTGGTCGTATTGAAATTTATTTCTGAACAATAGACTCAGAAGTTAATGTTTAGTGTCTGCCTTATAGATAGTCTGTGTTTAAAATACGTTATGGAAGAGGAACAGGTCTTACCCAACAAGGTCAACACCAATTTGAAAGTGGATTTAAAAATAACAGGCTACAGGAATGACATGGAAAAAGATGTTACACAGGATATAAAATAGAAACCAGATGGTGTCTTAATAATTAAAAGAGATATACAAATAACAGACCTGGATAATTTTCCTATCTAGATTTACCAAAGAGACTTTTTAAAGTTTTGAAGAATCTTGTGAATATGGACAAAGAAAAACATGAAAAGTAATAAAATTCCATAACATTATTTGATAGGACTAAAGATCGAAATTGTTAGAAGTAAAAGGAAGGAATATGAAGTTGGCTTATTTGATCAAGGTTAAAATAGATTTGTTGTCATCTTCCCTAACCCTTAATGGTTTATTTCATACTCCTTTGCTTGTTTGATGTCCTGCGGCATATTCTGAAATGGAAAAGAAATACTGGATGGATGGACAGTACTGAAATTAAGTTCCAATTTCTATATGGACAACTAGTCCCGTTTTCTCCAACTTGATGCTATGTTGGATTGAATCTCCCAAAACTTTTTAACTGGTCAGAATTCTACCTACTGTTTCGATGCAGCCAAATAAACCCATCTGTGAGTTCCTTAAAGTTAGGAAAACCTTTATAAATCCTGCCTTTCAATTTTTTAATCTATTTAAAAGAATGAAACAATCTAAATGATATATAAGAAAGAGAACTGAACTGTTTTTTCTTCCTATTATTTACGGGGTCTTTTTCCCCCCATCTAAACATTAGTGTTTTAAAGTCAGGCTGATGCCCGCTTTCCAATATATGCAGATAAGCCAGTTTAGCAGAATAACATTACATGGAATGTGTGTTTAGAACAGTCCAGCAAAGGTGGTTGAATCTCCTCGGGATTGCTTCTGTCCACCTCCTTCCTGTTCACCATCTGTCCAATTCAAATAGGCCAGAATTCTGCACTATGTTTCTATGGAAATTATTCAATATTTTAAAACGGTAATTAAGCAAAAATTGTGTTTACTGAGCCAAGAGCTGATGGGATTGGCAAAGTTCCTAAACCGAAAGTGCCATTTGGAAGCTTCTGCTGCATACCACTGAGACGTTCCTGGCTTTTGAGCACAGCCATTCATTGTGTGTGGATGCTAGAGTGGCTGCGGAAAGTAATGAGATGGGTGAATACAGGAAGGGTGAAAGTACTTCCTGTTTTGATGCCTGCTGCAAACAGCTGAAGAAGGGAATTGGAATTTGGCAGTTCATCAAGTCAGCAGGCAGACTGGGCAGAGCTGGCCCAGCACGTTTTTCCATCTGAGACAAAGGAGAAAGTGCTCACCCCTCCATTCTACATATCTGGCCACAGATCCTGAAGCAATGGCTATTGTAGCAGTTCCTAACCATACTTGTGGATAGCATGTTAGGGAGCATGTTGTGGATAGCATGTTAGGGAGCTCAATACCTTCCATGAAGCCATCTGGAGGTGAGCAGTTAGAATGTTCCTCCTGTTTCTCCCTCAGTTTACAACCTTTATTCCCCATTTCTGCCTAATAGCAATAGTATTTAGACTTATATACCACTTCGCAGTGCTTTACAGTCCTCTTTAAGCAGTTTACAGAGTCAGCATACTGCCCCCAACAATTTGGGTCCTCACTTTACCCACCTTGGAAGGATGGAAGGCTGGCTCAACCTGGAGCCTGGTGAGATTTGAACTGCCAAATTGCAGGCAGCCGGCAGAAGTAGCCTGCAGTACTGCATTCTAACCACTGAGCCACCACGGCTAATTCTAAAGCCAGTGTCTTTCCACCAAGGCAAGTCATTTGTTCTACCTTAGAACATGAATCGACTGCAAGATATTGGCTTCGCTTCTCTTTGCAGTAAGGATGGCAGGCCTGAAGATCCAACGAAAAAATGGCTTCCAGGCCTGGAAGATTGTTGGATCTTCAGGCCTGCCAAAGGATGCATGCCATTCCAGAGTGGGTGCACAGGTAGTCCTCGAATTAGGACCATTGGTTTAACAACCATTCAAAGTTATGACTAGTCCTTGCAGTTACAAACATTTTCAACGTCTCCACCCTTAAAATTTGGGTGCTTGGCAACCGGCATGTATTTGTGATGTTGCTGAGTCCTGGTGGGATGGTAACGGTGTCACGTGATTACTATTTGAAACCTTCGCAGAGGGCTTTGACAAGCAAAGTCAATGGGGGGAAGCTTGATTCGCTTAACAAATATGATGATTTGCTTAATCATCATCTTCATTTAACAACCCCATAATCCCCTGTGGGGAGGAGTCTGGGCAACTGAATGGAGCTAGCAGAGTGTTTTAATGGCCGGATGCCCTTCCTGTTGCCAATTTGTTCAGCAGATATATTCCCAGTGTGCCCAGAAAGAGAAATATCTACCTCTACCTAGGATCGAACTCACAGCTTCCTGATGGTAAGGCGAGAGCTTCATCCCTAGGCCACACCACTCCATGATGATTTACTTAAGGACCATGACAAAAAAAAAGGTTGTAAAATTAGATGCCAGTCCTAACTGTGATTGTAAATTGAGGACTGTATTTATGATTATGCAAGTAGGACAAAGTGGAGATGACCTGGCTTCCAAAGTCATATATCTGGGCAAGGGGCAAATTCAAGAGCAATATTATTCCATGCCTTGCCTATGTATATATGTTGCAGATCCCTCTGTTCAGTTCATGGCATTTCCAGTGAAAAGGGTGAGATACAAGGGATAGGAAAGACCTCTGAAAAAAAGAAGAAAACCAATAAGAGATTTTGGTGAAATGCTTTTACATTAAAAGGCAAAAGCATGTCATGATGTAAAATGTCCCAACAAAATCAGGCAGAGACATTTCAGTGCCTGAAAGCATCAAGGGGAGCGGCAATCGCTAAAAAAAAATAATATACAGTTGCCTTCCACAGTGGAATAAGTCATGATTTTAAATGATTCTATTATGGAGGAGTTGATACTATGGAACATTTTGCTCCTGGCGAGCATTGTACAGAATGGCTTGTGTTTAATAAAAATGTGAGCAGCAAACCAGATGGGTTTTGGAAAAAAAAAAGAGAGAGAGAGAGAGATGTGAAATGGGTAAGCTTTTCTTGATGCACTTTTCCCAGAATCCCTTTCTGTAGATGCTGTAGCCCTAGTTATAGCACATACTATCTTTATTGTACATCAGGACAGCTGCTACACTCACAGTCCTCCTGTGGAAGAAAGAGATCAGACCAAATGTTCGAGAAAAGCAGAGGGGAAAAAAAAATTAAGTAGCATTCATTTGCCTGTAAGCTTTCTCCCCCATGCATGCTTTTGATATTTTAATTTGCTTTGAAGGTAGCAGACAAAACAGCACGCATCTGTGCTGGACATTTCTGAATATGGGCTAGATCTAAAGTTTGCATACCGCAAGTGGAAGTTGGAAAAGGCTGCCCTCCAACTTTTATTTATTCACCTGAGACCAAGTGCCACGATCTTTAGCAGCTATTTTCAGAACATTGATTCTGTGAATTATTTCCAGTGAAATTATACAATTCCAAAAAGTGTAGGGATTGTTTGTTTGTTTATTTATCTGACTTGCCCATTCTTCTCCTCCAATCAATTCTGAGCACAGACTAAAAAGCACAGAATGACAATAATTGGAATAAACAAGTGGGATTTTTTTTTTAAAAAAAGGTAAAGCATTGAGTCAGCTTTAGTTCCTGGTAATTTCATGGATATTTCATGGCAAAGATGATAACTATCTTGAACAACCTTCAAGAATGAAGAAGTAGTTTGCCATTGTCTTCTTTCTGGATTGTTTTGATTTGTTTATTTTAAATTTTCCACTCTAATTTATATACAGTACTAGGATTTCCTGGTACTAGCCAAGTCCAACTTTGCCTAGCAAATGATTTTGCTTAGCAAAATCACCCAAAGTTGGATAGGTACTGCCACCAAATGTAATAGAAAACAACTAAATCATTAGGCAGCATTTTAGTGGTTTAAAATGGATAACAAAGTAGACCTATTATGGGAAAATACCCGTAATAGCTGATGAATGAATCCTCAATGGATACAGACAGCACACCTCTGATTGCTATCTGATTTTCTCTCCATCTTAGAATAGAATAGAATAACAGAGTTGGAAGGGACCTTGGAGATCTTCTAGTCCAACCCCCTGCCCAGGCAGGAAACC
>JANHZT010002101.1:205418-219596 GCA_032468215.1 Stegonotus admiraltiensis | reverse complement strand
ATATAATATTCTGCCTTTTTAATATTTCCTAAAATATTTCATTCTTCCAGGAAAGGGGTGGGTGCTAACTTCCTACACCTCCTTTACAATACAAGCTTTTAATTGTGTTTTTATGACAAAAGGAGTGCTTAATTCATTCTAGCATAAAGATAGGTAAAATAATATGGTGATATATTTTAAACATTTTTGCAGATTGCTATTGAGCTGGAAGCAGAAAATGAACCACACAAGTAGTAACAAGCTATTCGAGCTACAGTTAATCAAGTGTGCATGTTATGAATGACACAATTAATTAATAGTAGGATGTATATCCTTGCTGTTTTATTTTTGATACGTTTTCTGCAATGAAATTTAAATGGGCATTCTTTAATAATGTTATTACTTTAAAAACAACACCTTATTTAACTTGGAAGAAGCAGCAAGGAAGTCAGGATGATTAATTTCTAATTTGAGAACTGAGATTTAAACTTGACTGATAAAGTGTTCCTGTTCATTCCTGGTTTTATTTTAAACTAAATAATGTCAGTTGCTAATTTTTACTTTGTTATTTAATTATTGTTTCATTCACTTAAATACATTTGAAAGCTTGCCATTTATTTTTATTTTTACAAAGGAAAATAGTTTACTGTTTAAACTCTCAGTCCTGTATGCATTTAATTTTGGGGCTTGCCTCCAAGAAATCATACATTGAATTAAGTTATACATAACATAGCCCTCCAAATTCCTCGATATTTAACACTAAAAACTTGCAGCTTGCCTTGTGAATTAATTGTGGGTAGAATCTAATTTATTTTTAGATTAACTAATTCAGTTCTTGGACCCCAAAAATGGAAAGAAGTAAGCAAAGTAGCAATAAGTTATCTTTTTCAGAGATTGCTAAAATAACTTGCAACTGAAAGGTCAACTTTGTGTTTTGAGGAATTTTAAAGTATAGACTTTAAATTAATAAGCAACAAAGTATCAACATTGCTTTCTTTATTGAAAACTATTGGATGAGTCTGTGAGCTTAGAAGTACCTTATCTCTCTGTGTCATACTTCTCTATGTTCTTCTTTTGTACCAATCTGTTGAAACATGGAATTTTGTCTTTTTTATTAGATTGGGAAATGATCTGGTCCATGACCCTTTCGGATTTATAAGCAAACTTTTTACAACATTTGACTAATTTGTAAAACATATTTTTATTTGCTTTTAGATACAATGAAGAGCCATTAGGAAAAAAATAGATATAGCTACAAACTGATATCTTAGTATTTCTATGATACTATATATTCAAGTCTCCATATGTTGTTCAATTAAAACACCACCAGAGGAATCTAATATTCTTCATTTAACATAGAAGAAAGTCATTTGCCAAGGTCTGTTTTTCCACACCAGGGATGTAATTATAAAAATAAGTAATTATTGCATGTCATGTTTATACTGCAGAATAATTTTCTTAAACAAATTGATTTTGTTTAAGCTGAACATATTTAGTTACAGTTCGAGGTTCAAAAAAAAAAAGTGTGTAATTTGCAATAGTAAATCCAAACATGGAATACTGCATTTTGGTCTGTAAACTATTTTGATAAATAATTAATTTTTCACTTGACAGTAATGAATAAATAATATATTTTGTGATAAATTAACATTCATTAGACTGACCAGGAAATATAGTGAAATATCCGGCATCTATTTCTTAGATGTGAAAAGACTAAATTGATCTAATTGAATATCACAGTCAGCATCAAAACTGAACAATGACAACACAGTTCCCATTAAAACATATAATACAAAGCAACAGTGTCTGGCCTTTTTAGAATTTGGAATTTTAATAATCTGTAATGAGATTTACAGAAAATTGTTCTGTAAACAATGCTCAGAAAATTGTCATAATGGACATACAAAATAATAAACTACCCTTTTACTAGGATGCAAATTGTTGAGATTGCTCCCTGCTACCCTCACTAATGTCCCAGTTTGCTTAAGGTAAACAGGTTTCCAAAATTAAAAACAGAAACACATTTATTTGCATAACCTGACTTATTATTGTTAATTTATAACTTGATCTCCTAAGTATCCCAAGCAAACTTTAAAAAAAAAGGAACCTTGGAAGTTATTGTTTGGAAAGTCTTCTTTGTAATGATACAACATTTAGTAATTTGAAATACTTTTCATTTTAAATTATTCTCTTATTTTGTATGTAAAATTATTTCCAGGTAGAATCTAATTAAGGCATGATTACTGATAAATGGACTCTGTATTGGTTTAAAAATGGAGAAAGGAGTAGATATTCTCTTCCATCACCGTCTCTCATTTTACCAAACATAAAAAATTAAAGAAAATATTAGCATCTGAAGAACCTAAAAAGCTGTTGCTTTCCATTCTGCTATTGCTTGTCCTATTGCTTGCTCTTTGTCAGATATTCAAGTTAGAGCTATTTCTGAGGTGCAGAAGTTTGTACATTCACTAGTTGATAGCAACAGCACTTAGACTTATATACCGCTTCATACTGCTTTACAGCCCTCTCTAAGCGGTTTAAAGAGTCAGCATATTGCCCCCAACAATTGGGTCCTCATTTTACGCACCTCGGTTTACGCTCAATAGTGATAGAATAAAATGGTGATAGAATAAAATGGTGATAGAATAAAAATACAGGAAACTCAAATTCCTGACTTCCATCTAGTAGTAGTATGAATTGTTGCAATGTAGATATGATAACCCCCTTGAACACTCATACTGGTGAAAGTGAATGGCCAATGGATAATTTTTTTCACACACTGGCTGATGTAAGCTTCCCATTGCTGCATTGCTTCCACTGACTGGCCAGGATGTGCTCCTCAAACCTTCCTGGTTTTGTATCCATGTGTAAAAATTTTGACAAAGATTTGTTGTTGTTATTTCAGATTATTCAAATAATTTTAGTATGCAGCACACATTTATTTCTTGGCTTCATGAATAACTTGTCAATTTTTTTCTCAGTTTAATAAAATACGTGCATGGATTAGATTGTATTGAAGCCTGAAGAATTATTCACTGAAATCTGCCCCACATTGTTGAAACTTTGGGTGATCAGACAGGATGATAGTGAAAAATATGTGAATGTAGTGTTATACCTATAAGAATTAATTTAAAGGTTTGGAATTAGTTTTGTAATTTATAACATTATTTCCCAGCAACTTTGCGAGATGTAGATTTAAAATGAGCAGAAAGTCAAGACAGTCTTGAATATGAAGTTTAATATATACAGGTGGTATTCTTAAAGTCATCTGATATAGACTAATTAGCAGTTAAAACTCCATCTGCTAAGAGCATTAGCCTAACTTTTCTATAACCTTCTGCTCTATGTGTGCATCATTTTTGATTAACTGTATTGCAATATTCTAATCTAGAGCCAGTCCTGGCTAAACCCAGAAGACTGAATCTTAGGCCTCCCTTAGAAGGAGAAAAGAGTATTAGCCATATTCATGACATTGGCAGAGAGAGAATAAAAATCTAATAGTAATCTGCTCCATCTTAATTCAAGATCTTGGCTTTCTATTGTATCTGTTAGTTTGATGGCACCCAAAAATACAAATGTCCCAAACTTCATCTGTGAAATTAAAAGGCATTATGCAGAACTCACTTTCCTTTGATTTGTATAATGACATTTCTTTAAGTTATTGAAAATATTGTAGAGGATGCTTTCCATCTTTATTTGTAGATCTATAATATTATTTGAATAACTTTACCAGATTCTATTTTGGTTTCATCTAGGTCCCAAAATATTCAGTGCTACAAGCCACCATTAACCTTCCACTTATACTCTAAATTTATTTACTTGCCTTCCATGTTCTATTCCATCATACCAGGTTCCTCCAGGCATCAGATAATTCATTCTTACTTACTGAGAAAGTAAGTTCTTTAAATCACAAGTTTTTTGATATCACATAGAGGGAGTATATGGAGTTATATTCTCTAGCATTATATAAAATCATAATATTATGAAGAATCTCTGCCAGATAAATTTGTATGCTGCATTATTTTATTTTTCTGATTTTCATTTATTAAAATTTAAATTCACATGAGTCTTCAGGCATTGCTACATTAATTAAAAAATAACATGATGCAAAATTCGCAAGTGATGTGCTGTAAACTTCATAATATAATGATTTTCCCTTTAAAAGGCTTCTACCTTATTATGAGGAATACTGGCTCCTAAGTTAAATGTTTTAATAAGAACTTTATTTTTTTTTTCCTGAGAGAAATAGATGCTGTGATTGAAATTAAAGTTGGAGCCATGCTGTTTGTGATTAATGCTAACAAATGGAAAGCAAAAGGAAACCATGATTTTTATAATAGCGGTAGTTACTCTAAATAGTGTTCCAGCATTCAAAATTATACATTTAAGTAAATTGTTTTCCTTTGAAATAGTACACTCCCGTTTACACTCGAGAGACAGGTAGGCCAGGGGTTAAAGATGTAGTGACACCCAAAGCCATCTTATATGTATCTGGTCTGCAGTCTTTCTTGACTTAATGCTGTGAAGTTCTATTGTTCAATTTAAGGATTGTAAAAAAAAAAAAAGGATATCTATAAGACTCAGTTTGGTGTCTAAAGCTAGTATGGGGTGTTTTTGCCCTCCAGATGTTCCTGAATTATAATTCCCAGCAGTTCCAGCCATTATGCCAATGATGAGTAGAAATTTATATTTAATCAACATTTAGAAAGCCATAGGTTTCCCATTCTTGAAAATGTAATTGTAGAGACTGGAGACCCATAAGCACAGTGGCTAAATCTACGCTACAGATTTTTGTTCCTGTTGTTTCTCTAATGTTTTGCTAATTCAGAATGCACATAATGTGATTGCCAATCTGCTACATTCTCTGGATTTCCACCTTCATATCCCAAATGCAGCATACTATTTTTTTTTTAAAAAATGTTGTGAGTACTAGTTGAGCAATTATTTGACATGCCTCTTTTATTGAAAGACTGTAATGTTCTATTGCAGTGTGTGTTTCTATGTGTACACACTGATCTGATTTTTTTTCAACTGTATTCCTACTGACATGTATAGTTGTGCACAAATTCCAGAATTGCTATTCTCATATCATGCTTTAATAGTCTAGCACCAACAGACACATAAACTGCAACAGCACCGAACAATGACTATATAAATAGAAGTGAGAAAATAGTATAAACCTTTTGTTCCTTGGCTCTCCTGGGCTTTTGATTATATATTTAGAGAAAACACTTTTTAGGATTATATCTGAAAGTGTGACCTTTTTTCTGAAGATGAAAAATGGTTAATTTTAACCCAGACTATGACAGCAGCCCTTTTCTAAGCAAATACAACTATCAGAAATATAAATACAATTATTAGAAAAGTCTATCAGGACAGGAGGTGATTGCTTAACCAATTCTTTCCTGGCACTTTTTAAATTTTATTTTTATTTTTATTTACTGTTTAAACTTCCCCATTCCAGATAATTTTGCACAGAGATTTCAAGATTTTCGATGTCCATTCTTAGTGAGTTAGTGGCAGGGACTTGCTGTTTGCAACGAAATGAAATGTTTTATTCATATTCCTTTGCCATCTGTCTGAATATGCAGAGAAATCTAATCATTTTCCTGTATAAATTAATTGGAGGGGGGTGTTTCTCTGTTCTTTTAGGCTCAGAACTGCAAACCTGTTATATTTAACTCATTCACTACAACTGAATTGCTGGAATACCCAATGAGATCCAAATCACTCTCTCAATTTGGCAAGATCATATGTTCAATAAAGAATGGTTTTGTATAACTAGAAGAAGAAATTTGGGGAGATGACCATGATACAGTAGTGACCAAAATTGGGAAACCTTTTGGGAAAAGTGTATTTTCTAAAATTAGCTAATAACATCACTTTTTTTTTTGAGTAGTACCATAAAATTATATACCAATGGAAAGATAATTTAATCAAGAATGTAAGCAATAACTTTTATGAAGGATTTGCTATTAGAATAGCACTTACAGTATAAAGAAGAAAAGTGAAACATGTAGAAAAAATGAGATATACAAAGATTATCACGTCAGTTAATACTTAGTTAACTAAGTTAACTAAGGACAGTTAAAAATCTTTGGAACAAATCATGTATAACTTATTTTTCTCTGAACAACCTTGTTGAATAGTATCAGGATCTTCATTTTGCAAAAACAATATTAATATCCTGCCTGATATCTTCAATTACAACATTTTACACCAATTATGAACGATACATGAGACATGAGTTTATTACAAAGTCTGTCTGTCTGTCTGTCTGTCTGTCTGTCTCTCTCTCTCTCTCTCTCTCTCTCTGTGTGTGTGTGTGTGTGTAAAGGGCAAGGTTTTCCTTGTGTACATGTGTGTGTGTCTGTGTGTACACATACATAACATACACATTTCCATGGCATTTTTATTTAAAATATAATTATAATATATTTAATAATCTGTTTGATCTTTTTTTATATGATATGTTTATCTCTGAAAGTTCCATTACATTGATCACATTTTTGTGCTTTGTACAAAGATTGTGTTTGTATTTTTTCAAAGACTATTTGAAAATCAGACCATTTAGGGAGAAACAATAGCTACCAGAAAATTATAGCAGAATAATTTAGTAGAGCTGAAGATGTCTTCATTACACCTGAAAATGAGGTGTAAATAAAATATTACAATTATGGTCCCTCTGTGAGGTAGAAGGGCAGTTTCTAAATATGATAAGTGTGATGTGAAGTTAGGGGCATTCCTTTAAGAGCCACTGTTGTATAGTGGCTGAGTCACTGAACTTTGATGATCAGGGTTCAAAAACATCTTCAACCATACTAATGTAGTCACTCTTCGTCATACAAAGGAAATCATAGGGAATAAAATGTGTGAATAAAAATCCTCATGTAAACCATTCTGACCTTTTCCAATTTTGAGAAAAGTTGGAAAATGTAATAATAATTAGCAATATCAATAAGAATGAAGAGACAAAAGCACTTGGTTTCGGTTTCAAAACTGAATTCATAATCTGGGAATCTTGGCCAAGTTCTTCAACTCTAAATTGTATATAGTTATTTCACATTTACTGTTACCCTCTGTTCCAGGAGCCTAGTATTGCTTATATATTGTTTTCCTTGTTTCACTTGCCTGCACACATATTAATATTAATAGTAATAATAATCCCATGAAGAAAGTAAAGGTCAATTGACTGACTATCTCTAAATTGCCTAGTGATTTTTTATATCTAAGATTGATTATTCAGTGAATTGCAGGAACAAAATTTAGATGGTGTACTTACCGTACTTATGAATTCTGACTAATGCTGATAAAAATAAGAGTCATGTAATAATAATTAGCAATATCAATAACAATGAAGAGACAATCACACTTGGTTTCGGTTTCAAAACTGAATTCATAATCTGGGAATCTTGGCCAAGTTTTTCAACTTACCATACTTATGAATTCTGACTAATGCTGATAAAAATAAGAGTCAGGTATTTTGTTTGTGGCTGAGGAAACCAGCTTAATAGTACTTGAAGCTCTAGTCTCCTATAACCAGAACCTGTTTCTATTGATTATGAGTTTGAAGGAAATATTTCCACTGTTGATTTTCCTGCTCACTTTAGACATCATCCTCACAATTACTTGTATGTGCAACATCATGCAAGCAGCTGTGTATTCTTGCACAGAATGATAGAATATAAATATAACCACTCCAGCCTCTAGATCATATTACTCTGCACATACTGAGCTTTATCTGCCCTTCAGGAAGCTTATATATTGTATACTGATATGTAAATAAAATATTTTGTGAAGTCTACGCTTTTAGGCTCAGCATATCTGTACTCTCTTGATTTTTCCATTTAAAGTGTAAATATTTTACTTGATTTAACAGGCAGCCCACACGTCACCTATCATATACTCCTGAGTACCGCCAAGACACTGTGCCAAAGAGCCCTTACAATTTCATTTATTCACCCAATTTACCAAAAGGGCAGAGAATCATTTCGATACTGCTTGAGATAGTTAAATTGCTTACAGATGACTGTCAGGGAATGTCACTCCAGCAGTTGTATCTATTGTCCTTTCCTTCCTCTGCTTGAGTTCTGTAGGCATCAAACAATTTAAGCTTAATGTCCTAGAAGACAAACCATTTAGCGACTGCATTCTCCTGTACGAACACTCAAAATAGCTACAGAGAAAACTGATATATGACTGTATCCAAATGAGCATTTCACAATTTAACATTGACCACATAGCCTGCTTACAGAAAAGCTTTCCAGGAATATTTCTGGCATGTTTAATTCAGTGTTTTTCCCTCAACCACATGGACGTATATTCCCCTGTATCTGAAAGAACTTGTATGCCTGACCTGCATGTATCAGGTTATTGATTTTGGACAGTTTAGATTCCAAATTTGAAGTATCAAGATGCACTTACACTAACCTACAGGCATACAAACTCACATGGTATATGAGTTTGAAATTATTATATCTTTTTTTCTGAAAAGAAACAGGTATCTTGTTCTCACTAATTTTCTTATGTTCTGTCAGCTTCTTAGACCTTTGGATGTATGCTCATTTTTTCTCCCATACAATCTCTGCTGGGTTGTTTGCTTGTTTTTTTTTTCCAAGAGAAAATGAAATGGCAATTAAAGTGAAAATTGCCTCATAGTTTTTACAGAATTAAGCTTCAGCTGCATTCAGAGAGAATATAGGTGGCTAAATCTGAATGTAAAAATGGAGCCTTTAAACTGAATCAGAGGAATTCAGAGTGGGGGAAGGGGGCAGTCTTGATGAAAAGATGTGTTATTTACCGTTCTTGTTAGGGACATTTGCAAGGACATGAAGATAAGGCAGAAACATTTTGATTTTTGTTTCTTGGTGCTCTGTCTGATTTGCGTTGAATGAGTGGAACCCATCAGTATCCTGGTTTTGCTTTGCAAAGGACTCATACTGACATTTCTACTTTTTCTCACTGCAGCTTTAGTTTGATGATGAGAGCCAAACAGCATTTTTTGATATCTGCCAAACCATGCATGCTCTAAAAGGGTTTCAGGAATATGCAGTCTGCCAGACAGCATCCATATTAGATTATGGATGGGGAAAAGTAACACATAATTGGTGTTTGCAGGCAATGCAAAAATATTAATATGGATTACATCTAACTGGATATTGATATTGTTGAAATTGTTTGCATTAAGATATGTAAGAGTACTGTAAACTTTAAGGAATCTTACACTCTTTAAAGAGGTAGTCCATGGACTAAGAAATAAGTGTGACCATCATTTCATAAAGATTGAAAATAATTATACAAAAGAGAGGTATAAATGGTGTACTATTTTAAATATTTTCCTTGCAAATTTTGATATTCTCTTTAAATTCATTTTTCCAACTTTACTTTTTAACATCTTCCTGGTAAATCATATCATCTAAATACCAGCAGTTTGACTAAGGAACAATGTTCCTGTCTTATAAACATTTGGAAAAGATCACACAATTACCACATTTTGTTTATTCTTGCAGTTTCTAACCTCAGTTGTGTGCAGCAGCCTGTTTTATTCTAGTGGAAGGAGCTGTGCAATCTACAATTTATGCAGGAACCTTTTTTAAGTGAAAAAACAATGGGCAAATTCATTTCGTATTCAAAATTAAATATCATAAGGAGTGTGATGCCTCAGCTGCAGTACTCCTGTGTCTCCAGCTGAGTCAACTGAGGCCGTAAACTAGCAAAGCCTGGTATTGGAGAGATACCCAGATCAGTGCCAAAGAAGTGATTCTGGCACATTTACTGGTGTTCTGCATTCTTTTCCAATTGATTTATGGTGTATAAATGGCTCTGGTTGAAAATGTCTTCCTTTGCCAGTACTTCTGCACAGGAATTTATTTATTTATTTATCATGACAGGCAATAGGAGTCAGTTGCCTTAAGGAAAAACAGAAGGAACAGTAACATTTTAACATCTTTATTGCTGGAAAATTACTGGGCATCCTGAAAATCTTGAGTCATGTGAAAACCATCTCTCCTGCGGGCAAATTTGTTCATATCTCATGCCAAAACCACAATTTTTTATTAATGCAGATGGCTGTTACTTTTGGGAAGTATAGGCAATCTCATAATCTGAATATTATGAATACAATTTATTCATCTGCTCAAGATTAATCACAGTCCTTTGTGTAAAATAAGTATTTGATATAAATACAATTGCTTCAATTAATTGAAAGTTACGTATGTATGTGCAGAAACAGGTTTCTGCTTGCATAGCAAGGACCACAAGCATCTTTTGAATGTGCAACCACATTGCTTTGGATGCTTGCTACAGTGCAAATTTCTGTCTACTGTACGTTTGTATATGTCACATACCATTTTAGGTGCCTTGCTGTATGCATCTAGAGATCTATTGTTAATGATAGATTGATGGATTATTACAGATGTGTATTAAAATTAAAGAAAACAATATATTTTAACCGGTAGAGTCCAAGATATGGATGCATGTATTTGCTATTACATTGCAAAAATGCATTCTTTCTACAGCCTGATTTTCCATCAACAGAGAGTTTATGTTTTCTTAATGCCTAGAGTAACGTACGCATTCTCATTTTAGAATCTTGGAAAACCAACACTATGCCTAAAGGTGATATAATCAGAGCATGCATATAGGGACATTTTTTGTATACCATATTGCATAGAACATCCTGGCTTACTCCAAAGGCAACCATGAAATTTAATTTGGAATTTTACAGTCACATTCTGAATTGAATATCTCAGTAATAACTTTCCCTTTTGCTCAGCCTTTTAACTGTGGAATTCAGTTGGGGAGTTTCGTAGCAGCAGGTAATTCTGCAGCACTCTGGAGGGATTTTACCAGTACTGTGCTAAAGTGCTTGCAAGTGTCATTTCCATATTTAACTAATTTCAGTTTTTAATTAGCTCTGTGTGAAAAATGAGAGTTCAAGCTGAGCTAAGCTGTCAGCAGACACTCTTGTTTCCTTTCTAGCCTTACAGGACGATCCATTGCTGGGTGGGGAGAGAAGCTGCAACAAGCTGCATCTTTCATGAGCCCTGTTCCTGGGCAACAGCATCCAGCCTATTTAGCTCTGAACAAGGCAAAGGGTATTATATTACAAAAGGTAATTTTAGTTTATCCAAGCAATCTTTCGGGGAAGGGGTAGGAAGGGATCAAGAATACCAAATGGGTGCAGCTGTAAAAAAGAGTTCGACTGGAGATAAGGAGATTCAGTCTGATATCAGCCCTTTTGCACAGAAATACAGACATTAATAAGGAAGAATTGAGGTTATCTTAGTAGGAGGAGAAGTCTGCTAGTCTATAGTCTATAAAAATCAAGAAGCACACAGTACACCTTTTCTGACTAACAAATGTTATTAAAAGGCATGCATTTTTTGTGAGCTGCAGCTCACTTCATCAGACGCCAAGTGTCTGATTCAATTTATTTTACTGACTAGCAAATCTCACACTTTTCAGATAATGTAATTGAACATACTGGATATATTAGGAAGGCTAGAACTGGAAGTTCAACATAAGAGAATAACTGAGTTGGAAGGGACTTTGGGGGTCTTCTAGTCCAACCCCATTTCACACAAATGGCTGTCCAATCTCTTCTTAAACACCTCCATTTGATGGAGCATGCACAATTTCTGAAGGCAAGCCGCTGTATGATCCTGCATCTTACTGGATGACCTATTCCAAGATGTTTGGGACTTCACAGAAATGTTTATGGATCGCTCGATCGATTGATTTAATTTGCTAAAGCTTAAACGCTGCTCCAGTCAAAAACAAGCCTGAGCTGCTTTAACTCCTCATTATGTAATAGAATGAATAAATACAATGAAATAAATAATACAAATGTTTACAAATAGTGCAACATTAAATTATACAGTCATATTTATAATATTCAGTAATTGCCTGGCACTATATTTTCAACACAACCCAGTTTTCACTTATCTGGGCAGCCTTCCTGAACAGCCAGGACTTGTTTACTTTTTAGAACAATCACTAGTATAAAATGGTCACCACAGAGAAGGCTGTCACTTAAGAGTCCCTGATAGCCACATATCCTAGGTGTTTGGAGCCATCGCAGCCCCACCCCAGGTCCTAAAATGATCAG
Source organism: Stegonotus admiraltiensis (assembly GCA_032468215.1). Taxonomy (NCBI): domain Eukaryota; kingdom Metazoa; phylum Chordata; class Lepidosauria; order Squamata; family Colubridae; genus Stegonotus; species Stegonotus admiraltiensis. The sequence goes on along the minus strand of JANHZT010002101.1, from coordinate 207,508 downwards.
CATCTTAAGTTACATTAAGAAACCAACAAAAAACCAGTGTCACTCCCAAAGCAATTGTGTTAGCGTAGGAAAATTGCAACATGTCCATCATTATTTGCATCCCTGACCAGTTGTAGCTTCCAAATGATCTTCAAAAACAGTACCCTCTTACCGAGTTACAATAGTCCAAATGCAATGTGGCCAAAATATGAATGATTGTCAACAGAGCTTCCTGGTCACAATCTCCTCCTGCCCTTCTAGCAGTAACTATGAGTCCAGGTGGATTGCCAGATTACAGACCTATTCTACATAAGGGAAGGAACAACACTATCCTGGGCTAAAGATGGAATTGAACATGGATGTGTTGGTTTTTGGAGCAGCAGCCACTCTTGCCTTGGTCACTCTATCCAAATCTTTATTACCTTCTAGGTATTGAAACAAACACTTACTGGTAACTACATTTGTTCTTTGATTGTTTCTATAAAAACAAAATTTGGAAAATCTTCCATTATGTGCATTGCCTTCTGCTTCCAAAGGAAAGATGGAACAATAATGTGTGTGCATGTATGTGTATTCTTTAATTTCATTTATTTTGTTATCTCTAAAGAAAATTGTTGGTCACACAATCAGTCAGATATTTAGACTGGATTAGGCATGTACAGTATATATAGTCAATATATTTCAAATGCTGACACTCTGGCTCTCAAGTAGTTATTATTAATGTCTATACCAAACAAAAGTATAGAAAGAATATTAATCCTTAATTTATTAATTTTAATTCATAGAACCAATTTAATTATTTTATTTCTCACACATTTTAAACTTCCTGAAATAACCACTATATTTCCAAGTATGGAAGCTTTAAAAAAAAGTTGGCAGAGGGCAGAGATATTCCATTTTCCACCCAGAACTTCTCTCAGATAATTACACAACAGCAGGAACACTGTTTTACTGCATACTTAGGCTACTGTTTAATCCTGTTTTGAGCATGCTACAATAGTTCCAAATTTATCTTGGGCACAAATGCACTTCCAGTAAAGGTGTACTATCTTAGATATTTCTCCAATGTTTCCCTAAAATATCTCCTTTACAATTCTGCACTTTCTCTGCTTCCTAGCCAATTTCAGTCCTGCTGAGAACAGTCAGAGAAACTGTCAAGTAAAAGTATAGCTGTTTCTTCTGCTCTTTAGGTGCATTTTAATCTCACCTTCTCTGCAGCTACAGTTTTGTCTAGCAATAGGAGTGCAAGAGTTTGGGTTCTTATTTAATAGATGGCAAGTAGGAAGAAAGGCTGAATGGTAGAGAATTTTGTGGGGGGTTAGGCTGTACCACTGCTGTTGCTCTGAAAGCTGGCTCTATGTTTACATAGAGAAAAAAGGGTAAATTGGGGGCTAATTCTACCTTCAGGGTTTCTATTCAAGGTAGAATTTAATTACATTGATTTGTTTCATAATGACTGAAGAAACATTGGGTTGGTGACCACCCCTTTTTGATTTTCTTTTCTTTTCTTTTTTTTTACTCATCTTACTTTCCCCACTACCCATAAATTATTACTTGGAGTTCAATTGATGCCATGAAGTTAAAATACAAAATATAAGTTAAAATATCAAATTCACAGCTGTTAAAAAATATTACCTGACACTATACTGTTTGCTGAATGTGGCATTTGTAGTCCCGAAAATACAGGTAGTCCTCGACTTACGACCATAATTGAGCCCAGCCTTTCTGTTGTTAAGTGAAACATCTGCAATTTTGCAATCTTTCCTGCCACAGTTGTTAAGTGAATCACTGCAGTTATAACACAATTGTTAAGTGAATCTGGTTTCCCCATTGACTTTGCCTAGAAGGTGGCAAAAGGTGATCATGTGACCCCTGGATACTACATAAATATGAGTCAGTTGCCAAGGGTATGGATTTTGATCACATGACCATGGGGATGTTGCAATGGTCGTAAGTGTGAAAAATGATCATAAGTCACTTTTTTTCTCTGCCATTGTAATTTTGAATGGTCTTTAAATAATAATAATAATAATAATTATTATTATTATTATTATTATTATTATTATTATTTTATTTCTATACCGCCCTTCTCCCATCAGGGACTCAGGGCG
>JANHZT010002101.1:97197-110286 GCA_032468215.1 Stegonotus admiraltiensis | reverse complement strand
GCTTTCTAGGAGCCTGGGGAGAGTGAAAATGGCCTTCCCCACCCACACCCACCCCGGTGGCCGTCTGGAGGCAGGAAACAGCCTGTTTCCTGACTTCCGGTCAGGAAGGCCCGAAAATCAGATGTCTGGTACACACGTGTGCTAGAACTTAGCTAAGGCAACACTCACATGCCCACAGATATGGCTCCACGTGCCACCTGTGGCATACGTGCCATAAGTTTGCCATCACGGCCTTATGTCAAGATATTTGACTGATGTACATTTTTAAAAAATAAGTTTCAACATTGTCTATGAGGGACTCTGCTTCTTACTTATTTCTATTAAGTAAATTGTCCATGTTTTCCTAGTTTTTGCTACAGTATCTTTTTTAACCAGTTAGCAATCCATGAAAGGATAGGCCTTCTTTTTATGACCACTAAGTTAATTCAAAATCTTTGATGGGAAACTTTGTCATTCTTCTGGAAATCCAAGCAAACTGTCCTTACAAAGTCACCTCCATTCATGTGTCTATTGACATTCTGAAAAAAAAATTATAGAAGATTGTTGAGGCAGGATTATTTTTACAGAATCCATGCTGATTTTCCTTCAGCAAAGGATTATTCTTCTATGGGCTTATATTTGCTTCAGTTATCATTTCTAGACATTTGTCCAGAGCATTGTTAAGCTGAGAAACCTATAATTATTCACATCTCCCCTGGATATATTCTGAAAACTGGTGTCACACTGGCTAACTTACAGTCATTTGGTAACTAGTCTGATGTGAGGGAGAAATGGCTGTTTTGGGGAGGGACTCATATGTGAGCAATGAAATTAAATTTATATTCAGATTACATTTGTTGTTTTTTACTTAGAATATAGTATCTGCTTATTAAAAATAAACTTTTTTATTTTAATACTTTTATTGTTTAATAGCAAAAGACAAAAAATTAGGTAAAACAAAACAAAAATGCTAAATATAGATTCAAAGCAGTATATAAAATCTTTCCAGTAACACATTTCTCCTTTTCCTTCTATCTGTGTCCCCAACTACTGAGCACAATTTAGATATTGGTTCTTTAGTATGAACATTAAAGATTATTGCTGGTCTCTGTTTAAATCCTAGAAACGTAATTTCAGATGTCTAAAAATGGTTTGCTGCATATTGTGTTATATTTAAGGGAGCTGTTTGAATTTGGTTAAACTTCTATTACTGTCAATTTTGCCATTGCAAGCTTTCTCCAATCTGATACTGTCAGCAAGATTTCTCTTTTTCAGTGTCAGACCAAGTTTGTTCTTGCAGCTTTCAGAATATATATGAGCAAATTGTGATGTTTTTCATTTCTGTTTTCTGGAATTATATCTGATAAAAATATCTATGGTTTTGTTTGAATTTTGTTTTTAAGACTTTTGAAGATTTGATGTACATCTGATGCAGAGGTGGTATTTAGCAGGTTCTGACCAGTTCTGGAGAACAGGTAGCAGAAATTTTGAGTAGTTCAGAAAACTGGTAAATACCACCTCTGGCTGGCCCCGCCCCCATCTATTCTCTGCCTCACGAGTCCCAGCTGATCAGAAGGAAATGAAGATTTTACAGTATCCTTCCCCTGGAGGGGGGTGGGAATGGAGATTTTACAGTATCTTTCCCATGCCACACCCACCAAGCCATGCTCACAGAACTGATATTAAAAAATTTGAATCCCACCACTGATCTGATGTACTTTTGAGATTTTTTTTTTAACGTAACACGACATATGATAAAATCCTTCTTTTTGTGGGGTTTCCAACATTTGTTATATACTTCATTTATCATGGCAAATTTTTACAGAGTTATTTATTTATTTATTTATTTTATCAAACTTGTATGCCACCCTCTCTCCAAAGGAATCAGGGCGGCTCACAACAATAAAACACATAAAATTACAATATAAAACCGATAAAATAAAGTTTTATCGTGATAAAGTTATGTGATTATATTTATTCAATCATGTTCAATTTTGGCAATTCTGTGGGCCAGCTCTTTCCACATCTTTCGATCTTGCGCTGTTTCTTTGGTCTTTCTATTGTCTGGCTGGTGTCAGCTTCGATGGTGTCCAGTAACCATGTATTTTGGTGGCCCGGTTTCCCTTTAAAGAAATTACGTTTGGAAGAGTTAGTGGATCTTCCAAACATAATTGCTTTCGCCAGAAAACAGAGTTATGTACCATCTGTAAACATTTTTAAACCCACAGATCTACCTGTCTGATCTGTGTGTATATACGTATTTCAGGTGCACAATATGTTAGTTCAGCTAATGTGGGCTACATATCTTGCAATCATCACTCAATAAAATACTTGATGCATGACTAAGCATTCTTCAGGTCTTCCTGTTTTTTCTAAAAGTTACATATGATTTTTCTCACATATTTGATATTGTTTTTGTTATTAGAATTAGAAGTAAGCACCTTGAATAATGATTCTACTTGTTCCTTCATTAGCTTTTTGTAATATTGGGCCATCAAGCCATCTCTTCCTTGCCCATTTCAAATCTTGATTTTCTTTATTGCTCATTTGAAGTACTATATCTTGAGTACTATAGATTTATTTAGTATTTGTCTATGTTCTTTAGAGACTTCTATAAGTTCTGAGCATTTGACATATGTATGGCACACCTGCAGTTATAACTAATATCTGGGATGCAAAATCAATAAACCAGGAAAAAAATCAAAACAATGCACTACCAAAATGGCTGATTAAGTTGCAAAACAATATCAACATGCTTAAGTCTGATGCAAGTAACCTAGAACAAATTAAAAAAAAATATGGAGAAGAAAAGCCGAAGAACAAGAAGACCAAACAATACCTGATCAAGAAACATTGCACAGAAACAAGGAAGATCAATGAAGCACTAAAAATAATATAGTAGCAAACAGCAAGCCAAGAAAATCAATATAGTAGCAAATAACCAAGCCAAGAAGATCAGCAGATACAAAGCTCAAATTTCAACTATAAGCAGAATCTCCAGTTTCAATCGAATCAGAAACATTTTACCAATCCATCAATGGAGAGACTGCAATGAACCAGTCAAATTCTTTGTCAGTTTTACTTGACAAAGAAGAAATAGATAATCAAGTGCCTAAAGATAACAAGAGTTAGTAGAAACATCAGAAGCTTTGAAGGCACCATTTTCAGATTGTTGTGATAGCTGGGAGAGGTTATCACCCAGAGAAAAATTGTTCAGGGAGACTCAGTATCACCACTACTGTTTGTCATTGCACTGGTATCTCTGTCAGCAATCCTGAACAAATCATGCCATCACTATCAAACATCAAAAATATCTGCCAGGTTATCCAGCCTCCTTTACATGAATGATTTGAAGCTGTATGGAAAAACACCACCTTAAAGTGAATCACTGCTCAATATTGTTTGTATATAAAGCCAAGACATTACAGTGGAGTTTGGACTGGACAAATGTGTCATACTCACCATTAAACAGGAAAAAGTAGTACAACTTAAAGGAATCAAGATGCTCTATGGAAATAATATCAGGAATCTGGATGAAGAAGATCACTGCAAATACTTGGGCATCATACAAGCTGACAACATTAAGCACACTGATCTCAAGAAGAAGGTTAGTAATAAATACATCTTAAAGTCCAAATTCAATGGAGGAAAAATCATCAAGGCAATTAACATCTAGGCAATTCCGGTCATTAGATATATACAGTACCTGGAATAGTGGATTGGGCTCAAGTAGAATTAGAGGATAGGAAGACCAGAAAAATAATGACAATCAATCATGCCTTCATCCATACAGCAACATTGATGGACTACATAACTGCAAAACACACCAGATTTAACTGTGGTTGAAAAGAAAATGTGAATAATTGATGTGGCAATAGCAGGTAATAGTAGAATAGAAGACAAAAATTTGAAGAAGTTTCGTACAAAATGTAAGTAGAACTGTTAGGAAACATTAACCATGATGCTGGTATAATATACTTGCAAATAGGAATACAGAACTGAAGAATTTATAAAAGGGTTAACCAAGTACAGAAAGTGGCTTGCTTAATCTTTTAGGATAATCCAGAATCCTGTAAAGGTTAAAAAGATTTATGTCAGGAAACAGAAAACAAACAGAGAACAAAAGGGAACACAAATTGTGGTAGAAGAACTGAAAAGTGAAGAGAGAGAATTTGAGGAATGTATATCCCCCCCTTAGAGGAAACAATACAAAGCATTTTAAATACATATGTTCGAAGCAGAAAACAGCCGAAGTTGGGATGTTAGAATTAAAGGGCTGGGATGAGCCTGCTCCCTGCTCTAAAATTTGTGGTATTTTCCTTAATTCCTAGCCCTACAGGCCACAAATTAAAACCATGGCCAGGGGATGTTTGGTTTCTTCTAGACCACTTTTTGTCATTTACCACATACACACAAACCAATACGCAAAACAGCCCCCCCACACACACACACACGGGGTGGGGGGTGTAGTTTTGGAAAGCCAGCTTCCAACACTTGATGTTTCCAACTCTCAAACTCTCCCACTCCTCAGCTTTTCTTTTATCTTCAGCAGAAATCCAAGAAATTAAGAAATCCAAGCATTGGATTATCATTTATAGATGTTACAATGGCAGTTAGTTTCTTGTACTATACATTTTATGACAATTATTGATCCACTTTGCCCAATTGTTCCCATGTGAAAAAGGAGAAGGAGAATGGATCTGACTTCAACAGTATCAGCAGTATTGTGGTAAGATAAGTGTTTCTCTTAAAAAAGAAAAATGTTACTGAAGATGGGGTCCGGAATGGAAAGCACTTTCAAAACAGATTCTGCTCAGTTCATGCAATGGGTAGATTTGAATTTTGATTGCTAACACCATTTGTTACCTAGGAGTAAGTTGCACATTTTAACTAGCTTTTGTAAATTCCAGAATTCCAGTGATTCATGGAAAAGCCGAGCAAGAGAATGTTTGTTGTAAGTAGTTAACTTTGAACATTCTGGATTTATGTAACAAGTCTGTAGTATCACATTTCAATTCTTTTTCTCACCCTCCAACTGAAAGTTATAAAACTTTCCATTTTATATCCATTAGATGAGACCAAAAGGCATATTTTAAATTGACATATTCCAATGTGAGAACAATTACAATAAATAATCATGGGGGGAAAATGGAGGATGTGACAGCTGATCTAAAAACAGAGATGGAAGATATGAGAGCAGACTTAAAAACATAACCTATGAACATTGCAAAAAGTACTGACTGCAGTTGGATGTGATATTAATTATATGTTTCTGTTAATTCGGTTAGCTTGCTGTTGTCATACATTGCTTTGAAAAGATTAAACAAAGCAATTTGCTTCCTCAGTTTCTGACTGGTTTCTATATTGCTACTCTGCTTTTTCAGTATACTAAAACCTCTTTGGAATAGCATAATTTTATCATATTGACTGATTGCTTACTAGGGAGCAACAGCAGAAGCAGGCAAAAAATATTATTAATGCTACAATTAGCATGCCTATAAGGAATATCCACTTGATGGGGGAAGGGACGAGTGAAAATAAAATAAAGATAATATTCATGACCAAAGTGATACCCTTTTGTATTTGCAGTGTTGTCACATACAAAAGGGACAAGGTTTGTGTCACACAACTATCAACACCATCTTAATGTTTTGGGGTCTCCCTGCAGTTTGACTCTCTCTGACCTTCCCTATACTTATAAGTCATCCTCTTAAGTCTTAAATCTTTTCCCAACACGGAAAAGAGTAGAATAAGAAAAATAGTTTGACACGAAGGCATACTTGTAGAATTGATTTTCTTTTTTTTTCTTTTTTTTTTATGAAATAGAAAGAAAGGCAGAGCCTGGGGACAGAGTCAAGCGAGGAATCACCCTGGAGTCATTACATTCAGACAAGCAATCTATGTCCACACACATATCCCCCCCACCTTTCGAATGCCATTAGCTCTTATCCAGCACCAATTTAGTTCTGACTGTTAGTTGACTAGATTCTTGTGTGTAGGCATAAGCAATAAATCAGCTTACCAGGAACTTAATGTGTAAGCCTGATTCTTCCTGCCTGATATTACCCTCTCTTTTTGTACTGCATCAATGGCAGGTTCATTTTCAAAGGAGTGATCAGAGGGACAGTACAGATACAATACCAGCATTAGCTCTTCATTATTATTTTTTTGCCTTGCTCCAAAAGTGTTCATTGATATCTAGGGTTGAAATATGTCTCTCTACCAATATCTGCTGCTATGATCATCACTGATCAACTTTAATCAACTTTCTAGTACTTACCTGCCATAGGCTGGCACCTACATCTAGTAAAGCCAATAAATACTGTAATAAATCTGCAAATAATATTGAATTTCCCTATTTCATACAGAAAAAAGAAGTGAAAGAAGTTGTGAAAAATCAGAGCAATATTAAAAGGTTAAATGAGCAGATACATGCAAGACTCAAAATTATAGTATTTAGGATTATCTTCAAAAATAATTCAAAGAAAGCATTGTGAGTCATGGGCTATGGGGAAGATATGAGATTATGTTCCCGGTGAAAAGATGGGCAATAGCCGATCAGAACATCTTCATGTTCCTGAACTCATCCAGAATTGTTGAATGGGTGGTTTACAATTTAGAATGTACAGGCTATCTCTGTAACTGTTAATTATGGTTTTCTTCCAAAAGGAAAATATCAGTGGCACCTGATACTTTTTGTTATTTATTTATTTAATTTGTTTACTGTGCATCTCACTGCAAGGTGATTCTGCACAGCTTACAATATTAAAATGAAAAGATAGATGATAGATAGACAGACAGACAGACAGACAGACAGACAGACAGACAGACAGACAGACAGACAGACAGAAAGTTGTTTCCAATCAAGAAGCGTTTCTGCTGTCAAAGAGATCCATAATAGTATAGGTTTATGACTTTTGATGGACATTTATGTACACATTCACAAAGTGACCTTTGCTGAATAGAATCAACATTCTCATCATGAGGTAATGGGTTTTTTTTTAATGTCAATGCCTCTAACTAGTAAATGGGTTTGAGGTTCATTGCCTTGTTAAGATGTAGCAGAAAGCATTAGCAAATAGCACATATGGGAGCCTAATATGCTGGCAACCAAGCAGGAATCCTGAGATGGTATTCCAGCCTTTTATTATGTCTCTCATGGAATGACCAAAGAGTGACAGAGCTCATAGCTGCACAAAATGTATTCTTTGTGAAGAGCTTCATTAGAAATAAATATGCACAACCAGAAAAAGTAGAAAATGTCCCCATCAATCAGTTATACAAATATTATTATTTTTGACATATAAATGATCATGGAAATAGGAATTATAAGGCTTAAGAAATTACATTTTTTTAAAAAAATTCCCAAAAAAGGGAGAGATCAATCCCAGTCCTTGTCCTCAAGCTGATCTCCTGGATAAAAGGCCTGGCTGGGAGTCCTTGTGTGGAATAGTGCCATAACAAAATCACTGTGAGACCACTTAACCTGCACAAGTTGGGGAAATTTAGTTGTTAGTCTACATGTCCACTTGTTGATGATGTAGACTTTGGAATAAGTGTGCTAATAAGAGGTGGTGTTAGATCTTAAATGCGTCATCTCTTATTAGCAAGTGGCTATCTGTTTAAGATGATTCTATACATTCCGGGGGGGGGGGGTTCCCACCAATGGGCATCAGATTTTAAATTTCATTCTTGAGAATATGGATATCCTGGATATGAGGGCGGGAGAGACACTTTCTCAGTCATCAGCACTAAATGATAGCAGCTTCATTCCAAAACGTTCCAGTATTGTTGTTTTTAATTTCCATGTTCATGCAGAGTCGGTGGAAGGTTCCCACCTCTTAAATATTACAGCAGTTGTTCAGCACGTTCTGCATTTGTTGAGTGTCCTTGGAGCTGATGATTAGGAAGCAAAGCAAAGAAACAAACAGGCAAAGTTTTCTGTGGAGTTTCCTCAGCCATAGGTTGTTTGAATGGGAAAGGGGAAGTAGAGAAGTTTCTCTGTACAAAGCAGTAAAGAAAATAATGCCATTCAAAACAATATATTTGGGAAGATTTTTAAACTTCTAGAGAGTTTGAGTCAAGTGAGATCAGAATAACAGAATAACAATAGAATAACAGAAATAGCAGATTTCAAAAGAACCTTCCAAATCTTCTGGTCCAAGCAGGTGACCCTTTACCATGTCAGACAAATGGGTGTCCGATCTGTTCTTTAAAATCTCCAATGTTGGAGCACCCACAACTTCTGGAGGCAAGCCATTCCACTGATTAATTGCTGTCAGGAATTTTCTCCTTAGTTCTAGGTTGGATCTCTCCTTGATAAGTCTCCATCCATTACTCTTGCCCTGTCTTCAGGTGCTTTGTGGAATAGGTTGATTCCCTCTTCTTTGTGACAGTTCCTTACATATTGAAAGACTGCTGTCCTGCCATCCTCTAGTCCTTCTCTTCTTTAGAATAGACATACCCAGTTCCTCTAACCGTTCTTCGTGTGTTCTTCATGTGGGATGTTTTTAACCTTTTTAAAGAAGAATACAAGAATACAAAGGATAATGGGAAATGATAGTTAAAGACGTTTACTACACTGTTTATGTCACAGGATGCAAACAAATAATCCTGCAAGGAATAATCACTGGTTTCAGGAAAATAAACATTCAAGAAACATCTAATCATGAAATATTTGACCCAGAAAAAAACTGTGTTCTTGTAGTCAGCAGTGTTTTCAAAAAAGAACTACCAGAAATATTTCAGTCTGAGGGAACAGATATCCTTTCTTTTACTCCCACTGGGATTGCAAGATAGTCACTTGTAACTTTTGTGTGTGCAAAGGTAAAGTGTTTGCCACAGAGATATATTTGTTGTTTTGAAGGGGCAGCTTTTTAAAACTGCTATTAGACTTAATTAGATCCCTTTATTCTGCTTGAGCCTAGCAATAGCTCTGAAATGAAGCATTCCACCCAGAAAGAAAGGTCTTCTCATGGAGAAATAGATAGGGAAATAATACACATTGAAAGCAGAATGCAATTGGAGGGGTGGTTTAAAAAGAAAAACTGTAGGAATCAGATAGACTTGAACACTTTAATTGTGTGACTGCTCCCCTTTCTTATTCTTTTCTTTTCCTATTTCTTTTAATGAATAAGATGATTAGTTCTCTTATCTCTTGAGACCATTTACCTTCAGGATCCTGATTGCCATTGCTGTTTTATCCATGGATATTTGGATTAAATGTATAGTCAGAATGGCATTAATCGTTCTATTTTTAAAAAAAAATATGTTACTATGTTAAGGCAGTACAACTTGTTTTATGGGTTAATGAGAGCAAAAATATAGGTAGTCCTTACGACCACAATTGAGCCCAAAGTTTCTGTTACTAACTGAGACATTTGTTGTGAATTTTGCCCCATTTTACGACCTTTCTTGCCACATTGTTAAGTGATGCACTGCAGTTATTAAGTTAGTGACATAATTAAGTGAATCTGGTTTCCCCGTTGAGTTTGCTTGTCAGAAAGTCACAAAAGGTGAACATGTGACCTCAGGACACTGCAACGGTCACAAATATGAGTTAGCTGCCAAGCGTCTGAATTTTGATCATGTGATGCTGGGGATGCTGCAAAGGTTGTGAGTGTGAAAAATGTAACTCACTTCTTTCAGTGCCATTGTAACTTCAAACGGTCATTAAGTGAACTGTTGTAAGTTGAAGATACATGTAGGCATTGTGGTGAAATGTTTACTGTATGTGGGCTGTAGAAATCCAGATAACTACTACAACAGGAACAACTCTTGATCATATAGATTTCTACCCAGAAAATAATGCAATGACCACAAAGATTATGTAGGAAATTTTACTTGTAATCTGTGAATGACATTCGAGCGAATGGATTGTTTTATCCTTCCTTATTTTGATATGAACATGATTATTTCTGAATGATCAGAAAAAGCTATCTTTTGCTGTTGGTAGTGCTTTATAGCATATTCTCTGAAAATTAAGTATCTGTAAATTTAAATCCAGTTTAATGTAATTAGTGATGATAAATATCCATTACCTCAATAGTGAAATCTGCATTTGAGAAAGTAAGACAGCCAGGGCTTGTTTCATGTTTTCCACCATATCCTTTAGAAAATACAAATTTATGCTCAGATCTATTTATATTGCAGGGAGTTTATTTTTGTAAATGTATATAGTTATCTGAAATAACAAGAATGATCATGCATTGTAGTACTTTTTATTTAAATTATCGCTATCCACTATTAATTTATGCAGTGACATACAGTAGTTGCTCATAAAGTAGCTTCATCCATGAGGAAGTTCCATCATATTTATAAATAAATAGCAAGATGTTATGTTAACTAGTTATTTAAAGATAATGGAAACAAAGTATATCTATTAGAAGAAATCATAATCTCATATTGAAAACCTTAAAAAATCTATATACTACTAAAACTCTCAGGCCTCTTTGTCTGTAACCTTTAATTGGGTGAAACGGTGCATCATAGGACAACAATTTTTGAACCAACCTCAAATGAGCTGAGTTGGGGTCCCCAATCCCTGATCCATGGACTGGCACAGGTCCATGACATAATAGTAACCAGGCCACCTAAACAAGTAAATCCCCATCCATGGGATGCAGCCAGCATCCGAAGCTATGCCCCCTCAGGTCTGCGGAAAAATCTCTCTCCATGGAACTGGTCCCTGGTGCCCAAAGGTTGGGGGCCACTGAGCTAAATTACAGAAAGTGTCCAAAACCTGGGACTCAAGACTCCTGTGGGATTGAAATTTTCACAAATTTTCACAAATTTGTGGCCACTTCAATGCTGCCACATCCCCCTGAGGGTTCAGTATATCAGAGTAATCCGATCTCTCTGAAAACTGGATAAACCAGCCTGTCTGGTCTCTGGAGTTCAGTTAGACCAGTCCCACCCTAGCTTTGAAGGCCAGGTTTTGCCATCAGCCACCAGAGAACAGTGAGTAATGCTCTAACTGGAAGGAAGTCACACCCATTCCCACTGTTATTTTGCTTATGGTTATTTTATTTCTTTGTTTAAGTAAGTAAATATCTCTGAACTGCTGACCCAATGGGTCACAGGCTGTCTAGTAGATCTTTCTTGTTGTCAAGAAAGACTACATATAATTTTTACACACTTTTTTTCTGCCCTCTACTTAGTCAACTTCAAATAGATGATGTCCTTTAGAGCAACAAACCCACCTGATATAGTCTTTAGCTTTCTTTTTGGGTGTACAGTAATGTTGTCTAATGTGCCTGCAGTATAGAATATTCGTGCAAATCAGTATTACTTGAACTTATCTTCTTCGTTTCTTCAACCAGATGGCTGCCCTGATTTGTGCAATGGCAATGGGAGATGCACACTCGGTCAGAACAGCTGGCAGTGTGTCTGCCAGACCGGCTGGAGAGGGCCTGGATGCAATGTTGCTATGGAAACCTCCTGTGCTGATAACAAGGATAATGAGGGAGGTGAGCAAAAGTCTTCCAATTCCCAGCCTTGAAAGAACAGAGGGTTATGTGCAGTTTCATCATGAGTCATTTTACGAGTGAAAGACCCCCTCTCCTACTATTGTCAAGTGTTGTTGTTACATTTCCATTGAAGCAAATGAGATGGATAAAGTAGTACTCTTGTGAGCAAAATAATGTGACCTGAAAGACTTATTTTAAATATAGGGCTTGATTCATTTCTGGCAGAGTTCAGTTTAGGAGGCTACAATTCTCACTAGGCATTTGTGTGGTTTAGAATTTCAAGTCTCAGTGCTCCTTCAGATATACGCTCTGTGTGACTTACACTTGCAAAAATACCAGCATACATTGTAGATGATTCAAGCAAAGGCACAGATGATTAAGCAGGAAACTTTCCAAGGTATTGTTAACTGCCAGCTATGGGCAAATACAAGAGAATTCTGGACAAAGGTAATACTTGTATTTTATCAACTTCAGTTCACAAACCAGAAAGTGCTAAATGGAATGGAATAGTGGAATTCATTTTACTGGCTATGATACAAGAATTTATTCTTGGGAATTTTTTTTTTATTAAAAAAATGTTAATTAGTAAAACAGAGTTCTGTCTCAATATTGATATATATTATCTTAAAGACGCTATATACTGGAAGAAATTTAACCAGTGATAAGTTGAAAATGATTTTAGTATAAAGTATATCTCTGACTTCAAATGCTATAGCTGTTTTTACACATTCACCAGTCACACGTTCTAAGGTATTATATTTTTTCAATCTACATGTGTGTGTGTGTGTGTGTCTGTGTGTGTGTGTTTTCCCTTCCACATGCATTTTATCCATCATACAGTTTCCAAGGATTTAGCTCCAGATATACTGAATAACATTTGAAGAACTCATTTTTATTAATAGTCTAACATTCAACTAACAACCTTTCTTGACATTTAAAGCTTATTGTCGCAAGTTGTTTACTTGAGTGTTTCTTGCATTCTTTGGCCCGTTGACCCTGTTGACCCATCATTCATAGGAGGGTTCAGCATTAGAGTGAAAATAGAACCAGATGATTGGATTGTCATGATGTTAACAGCACTGGAAAACTGAAGTGCCTTTTTTCCCTAATCAGCTGTAATATAGTTGAACTTTCTGCAAACTATTGTGGGGTGAAGTGGAAGTGAATTGTTTTGTTTTTGAAATTCGTTGATAAGTATACAAAAGTAAATAATATTTTGGTATGTTGTTTTAGAGAAAGCTAAATAACCCAAATTATAAAATTCTTTGCAAAACATGGAGTTGCTATGTGCAGTAAAAACAGTAGATGATGGAAGTAAACAGAACAGCTAATAAATTTTGCAAAATTAAGTAAAAATCTTGACAAGTAGTTCAACGGGGTGCAAGAGAGAGATGGGCAATGTCTTATTCCCTGCATCCTGTGTTTGTGGATAAATGTGTAAAGAATGTTTTTTTATGATGTAAAAGGTGTATTGGTTGAAGACAACAATATAAGTGTATTTCAGTATGCAGATTGTACTAATACATTATATTTTCTTTTTCTTTTTCTTTTTTTGCTTTGATTTTTATGCCGCCCTTCTCTGGAGACTCAGGGCGGCTTACAATGCGTTAAGCAGTAGCCTTCATACTTCTGTATATTTATA
>JANHZT010002101.1:60227-77727 GCA_032468215.1 Stegonotus admiraltiensis | reverse complement strand
CACACCCCTATCAAAACTATCAGTGCAACGTACTGTACAGCATCATGGAGCAAACCCCTCATTCATGAGCACTGATGATGTTACCTAATCAGGTTTAAAACATCTGCAAACAAATGACCAAGCTCAGAGAGCATGAAGGACTCCACAATTCAAAGAGAATACTGAGATATATATATTCTCTTTTGTTGACATATAAGAATAGCTGGGAGATTATGATGAAACAATATTTGATTTATCAAAAATGCAAATGCAAACTATCCCATATTTGTTGACACAAGTCCCATCAGATTTAGCTATGCATATTCCAAAATAGATTTGTTTAGAGTTGCAGCCTATTTGTGCAATTCTTTGAATGCATATTAAACATAAGTACTGCTGTGTCCAATGGAGCTTGGTTCCTTATAAACATGCTCTAGAATGCCATGTACAGTTAATATATGTGTGTGTGTGTGTGTGTGTGTGTGTACGTCCGTGCACGTGCACACAAACACACATTAAAGTATATGTGAAAAAGTTTATTTTTCAAATTTGAACTAAGTACAAGAGCAGTATTGCCCACATTAGAAGGTAATAAGAGGATAAAAATCTCCAGTTTTAATATATTTGCTAACATATGGTATATTATATTGTTCATACTCTAACATTTTAAATGCCTGCTATTTTGAACCATGTTGTTGTCCCTCAGTAAAAACTGATTATATGATATTTCAATAGATGATTTTAGATTATTTACCCACTTTTCTCTGAATAAATTGTGTTCCTTTTATTTTCTTCAACATCAGGTATATGTAACTACTATATTATTCTAATATAAAATAATATAGAGCCAGTAATTCTAATGGTTCACGTTAAACGGAACAGTTTTCTTCACCAGAAACTCTGAGTAGGGTGATATTTTGATCATCCATCTGCCCTAAGAAAATTAAATTTAAAGACTTAAATAATCTGCCCAAAGAAAATTTATATATTTCAGGGGTTCCACACACAAATTTCTTTTTGAGTAAGGTGTGTGTGTGTGTGTGTGTGTACTTCCCCTTGCATTTTTTTGAACAGATTCCATAATTTTTTTGGAATGATCAGAAGAATCTGATCTATCAGCAGGGTCTGATTCAATAATAAATAGGGTTTTTATAGCCCTATGGAACAAGTTGAAAACCTAAGGGCAAACAGTTGGTTCTGTTTTTAAAAAATCACTAATTAAATATGATGACAAAATTTTATGGACTGTGAACTGCCTTATTCTTTGAAAGGTAATTTATGTTTTTGGAGTGAATGATCCTGGCAGAGTATGTAGATAATATTAGCAAAGACATTAATCCAGATAACCAAATCATTAATTCCGTGTGCTCTAAATTAAATTTCTTGAGGTTTATTTTATTTTCCACACAGGAACCTGAACAACACATGTCACATTATACAGTTAGGATAACTTTTGAAGAGAAGGCTTTTAGCCTACAGTAGCTGTAATACATGAAACCTAGCTTCATAGAGTGAAGAAGGATAAGTAAAGGAGAGAGAAATCCACAGCTGGACTTCAGACAGCCTCCATCTTCATCTCAGTCAAGAACGTAGCCATTGATTTGAAATGATTGAATCCTGAGTTATTTTTCATGGGAATCTGAATGTAGTATTAATAAATAAACTAGGGGAGACATGATGGCAGAGTTCCAATATTTGAGGGTCTCGTACAAAGAGAAAAGGGGCTTTAGTGCTTTTCCAAAGCACCAAAAGACAAGATAAGAAACAATGGATGGAAACTAACTAAGGAGAGAAACAACCTAGCAGGGGTGGGCTTCAAAAATTTTAGCAAGGGGTTCTCTGCCCAGTTGCTGGGTGGGTGGGTGTGGCCATGATGGGCATGGCCTAGTCAGCCTCCTGTACCAGTGGTGGGTTGCTCCCGGTTCTTACCGGTTCTTGCAAACCGTTGGTGAAAATTTGGCTAAGGTTGCAGAACCGGTAACAGTGGCCACCTGGCCATGCCCCCGAACCGGTTCCCCCGGTCGCCGGTCGCTTGCCCCATCCGCCATGCTTGTTGCCACCATGTTCTTCATGCATGCGCATCCCATTACCTTGCAAGTCCAATGGGATGCACATGCGCGAGGAACATGGCAGCAACAGGGGCTGCCGAAAAGTACAGTCAGCTTGCCTTCTGGACTTTGGACCAGCTCGTTGTAAGTTCCCTAAACAACGAGGCGGTGGTGGGGGAGGAAGGTGGGCAAGCGGGCCTGGCCACGGGGATTTCCGGGATGCCCCTCCACTGCTCCCGTGCCACTGATGCCTGCAGCGGCAAAAGCCACGCAGGAAAAGTCCCTGGTAGTTCCAGGACTCCCTGCTGCCGCCGCTGCTTTGCCCCCCCGCCCCAGCTGACGATCTCAGCTTGGATCGTCAGAGTCATTTAAAAGAAAAAACTTTTTTTCTTTTAAATGCTTCTCACGATCCAAGCTCTGATGAGGGCAAAACCCACACAGGAAAGGTCTCTGGGAGTTCCGGGACTCCCTGATAACGACGACGCCACTTTCCCCCCCCGACCAGCTGATAATCTCAGCTTGGATCGTCAGAGCCATTTGAAAGAAAAAAACTTTCTTTTAAATTCCTCTCACAATCCAAGCTCTGACGATTCCAGCTCAGTTGACTGATCGGCAGAGGGCTTTTTAAAAACCCTCTGCCAATCAGCAACTCAGCTTGGATCGTCAGAACCATTTGAAAGAAAAAAACTTTTTTTCTTTTAAATGCTTCTCACGATCCAAGCTCTGACGATCCCAGCTCAGTGATCAGGCAACTCAGCTGGGATTGTCAGAGCCTTTTGAAAGCATTTTTTTTACAACCTCTTCACCAAAAAAAAAAAATTGGCCACGCCCACCCAGTCACATTACCCCACCACCACCAAGCCATGCCCAGACACATGACCATCAAGCCACGCCCAGTCATATGACCACCAAGCCACACCTACACAGTCACATGACCACCAAGCCATGCCCACCAAATAAGCCACGCCCACAGAACTGGTAGTAAAAAAAATTAGAACTCACCCCTGTCCGGCACCACAGCTGGGGGGGTGCTTTTGCCCTCCAAGCCTCCAGGAGGGAGAAAACCACCTCCCCAGGCTCCGGAGGCCTTTTCCAGACTTCCAGTAGGCCTGTTTTTCACCCTCCTTGAGCCTCCATGAGCGCCCTGCACTTACCTGCATCCAAAATGGGGCGCATGGGGACTTCTGGGAGGGGCGGAGTGGGCAGGCAAGCCAGGAGTAGGATTTGGGGGTTTTCTGAACTGCACAGAATCTTAGCTAGAAGTTCTCCTGAACCCTTACAAACTCCCAGCAACCCTAAACTAAGGAGAAGTTTACTAACAGCAAAAAGCTTGCCTTCAGAAGAAGTATCTCATCACTGGAGGCTTTCAAAACAAGACTGGACAACAATGTCTGAAATTGTACAGGGTTTCCTGCTTAGACGAAAAGACCTCCAAGAACCTTCCAATTCTATTATTCTACCTTCTATATTCTAAATGATAGTCTATAAAGACCCCTTCATGTTTAGTGTTAGAAAAAAAGAGGCAATCCTCCTTAAAGCCCAGTACTTATATCTGAGAAATGGAGGGATTGGTGTTCATATAAAAGTATATATCAGTGGTGGGTGCTCCCAGTTTGCCCCAGTTCAGGCGAACCGGTAGTGGCGGCGGGAGGCTCCCACTGCCCAGATATCATCGAAAATGCTATGTGCATGTGCAGAAGCTTCTATGCATGCGCCGAAGCGCCACGCACTCGCAAAGCGAGTACACACCTGCGTGCTACTGGTAACAAACTGGTAGCACCGGGATTTGAATCCCACTACTGGTATATATAGCTCTAAAGCCCATCTACATTTGGGAAGCAATCAACTCCTGTTTCATTTAGCGGCTATAGCTTTTAACAAGCAAAATTAAGAATGAAGATTTCTTTATGCCAGAAGAAACTCACCTAGCCATGATAATTTTCCTCCCCAAAGTATTAATTGAGCACTGGCATTTAATTATATTTCTTTTCCAGCCTGGTATCTCTGATAAGGGGCCAAGTGGTGACTACAGATGGAACCCCACTTGTTGGAGTCAATGTGTCATTTGTCAAGTATCCAAAATATGGCTACACCATCACTCGCCAGGATGGCACGTAAGTTTATTCACTTCATTCACGAACTACTTTGTATAGTAATAACTGTGCAGATTAACAGATGGTGCTATCTAGTGAAACCATGTGGTATCATGCATAGAATTCCTACTAGGGTAAAGGGCTATCAAGAAAGCAGAAAGTAATTTTTCACACGGTGTTTTGAAGACTAGCTGAAAGTAAATTTGAAAGGATTGACTTCTGAAAATAATGTGATAGCAGTTGGACTTCTTCTCACACAAGCTGTATTATATCTATAAAAACATTTGTGGGCTACAGTAGTATCCAGCTGAGACCCAGAAACATTTAATTTTGAGATTCAAGGCAGGCTAACACTCATCTGGGGTCGGGGGGGAGACTCATAAAACAGTGCAATTTCTTAGTTTCCCCATTGTCCCATTCCTTTCTAAAAATCAGCTCTATTTAGAGTTTCTTGAGGCAAAACATATTAAAAGGGTATAATTGAATAAACTTAGACAATTCCCTGCTGTGTCCTGTTTCTCTGTTCATCATTCGATTTGAAAGGCACATAGCCTTAGCTCCTATAAAAATAGGATGTGTCATACTTTATCTAATTTATTGGATGTAGCAATAAAATGATATATCTACATGAAATAATGCATTGCAGCTATTTGCTGCAGTACATGTGAACTGTAGTCTATAAAAGTCATTGGACTACTGATCTGTAACAGGGCCATTGTTGGATGCTGTGGTCACTGTTTCAATGCTGAGCTTTCGAACATCTTAGCAATAATGAGGATTCAGGGCTTTTGTGTGATTCATTATAAATTTACTAATATTGTTTGCTCAAAGCTGTCGTTCAGTTTTGCCACATGGCACGGAGGCATTTGTGATGGCTTTAATGGCTGCTTATAGCAGTTCTATGTTGGAAATCACACATCATACAGTGCTTTATGATATATCATGGCCACATTTGCATTAACAACAGATCTTGATTCACAGCAGAGGTCTTAATCGCAAACTTCCCTGAATCAAGAAAATGAGTGTGTTAACATTTTTTATGTATGCTTGGAGGAAAAAGATATTGTATTACAGATGATACCAGTTCTAAATCTCCTGCGATCAGGAAGACTAGAATTAAAGAGAAGGCCCTGAGCCATATCATTTAACAAATTAATTTAATATAGTTCAAGAAAGTACCCAAGAGAAACAAAAACCTTGTTGCACTTTTGGAAACTAACGAGCTGTATTCATTTTTTTCCTACTTCTGCCTATAGAGCAAGAAATGACTTGTGGTACTGCTTTTTTGTTATTGTTGTTGCTTGTTTTATTTAGGAACTGGACAGAATAAGACATAATGTGGTTTCTTTCGATTTGGCTTTGCCTGCTTGTGAAGTCTTAGTATGTTTGTAGTTTCAAAGTCCTTGTTTGTATTATAGCATGTGGTGCAGAGTCAGTTGGTGGGGTTTTATTCAATAAACAATGATTAAGCAAATCATAGTTGAGCATAATATGTTAACCTTGATGTTATCTCTTAGTTTAGGTGCAGGTGAAAAGCACTGAGGTCAAAAATGTAAGATGAGAGAATTATTCAAAAGGTGCAAGGCTTGCATTGTGCCCCATTATAGTCATTTTGCTCTTTTTGTTCCAGCCCCATCCAGTTGCTGTAAGGGCTCAGTTTTCTCACATATGTCTTCAGTCCTATGAGTCTTAAAACCACAATATTGATGGCTTTGTTAGAACCAAAAACCAAATATTTTAAATTTTTAAACAGAAACAATTTTTCCAGTTCTGGTGCTAATTCAACAATGTGTACATTTTGAAATTTTAAGATTTTTCTTCCCATCGCCATAAACTTTGCATGTAAGGGTAGTTCGATTGCTGCTGGGTTTAAATCACAACAGGTTTATCTAATTTTAGATCTGATATTGGTTTGTTAGTCCTGTGCCTTGTAGCATTTGAAATCTATGTTTGCACTAATAATTTGAACCATTACAAAATCAGTTACTTTTCATAATTGTGAAAGGAATGTGGGAATTCATTTTTAGGGTACTAATCTATCCTGCTATATATCAGGCTACATACTTTAATTAGTTAGTAGTTAGTGAGTGAATGAATGAGTGAGTGAGTGAGTGATTAGTTGGTTAGTTAGTTGGTTAGTTGGTTGGTTGGTTGGTTAGTTAGTTAGTTAGTTAGTTAGTTAGTTAGTTAGATGTCCCTTTGACTCAATGTTGATTCCTGGCAACTGCCTGGACCTATGGGATTTTTGACAATATTTCAGGAGTAGTTTGCCATTGCCTCCTTGATAAGACTGAGAGAAAGTGATTGGCCCAAGATTACACCGATGCTTCATGTCCAAGGTAGAATTAAAAGTCATGATTTCCTGGTTTGTAGGTTTGTCTTGCCCAGTACCTTAAGAACTAAACCAAATTGGCTTTCTTCATAGTTTGTATACACTATAATAGACAATATGCAATGGGACAAGCTGATCTAATAATGCTTACCTGGTTTTTGACACAGTGGATGAGTAAACAGGATCACAATGATCTGTTATACCTCTATCTATATAATGATTGGGATCTGTTGCCTTTCATTTTCCAAAAAAACCCCAAAAACACCCTGAATGCATGAGCCTGATATGCTGTTCACTTTAACTTTCTGATAGATAGCATACTGTGATGCAATGGTTTTTATCTTGATAGCTATTCTTTGGGTATTATCATACCTTCTGCTCTCTCTCCTCCCCATTTTTTGGCATCTCATGCCAATAATGTTGGGAAATTGTTGAATTATTTTCTGAATGCCATGATGGACTGGATGTAGATTTATAGATTGAGACTCTGGACTGCTCATCAGTAAGAAAACTACTGGGGTCATCACCTATTATAGAAGCTATTCTGTCTTTTTAGCTAAGCGTAGATGTTCGAAACCTAGTAGAACCTTTTCCTGCTTTTTACTTATAAGATTCTTACACCCCGTTCTAGAAAAAGCAGAACTGATTTCTTTAATCCATATCTTAATCACTTCTGAGTACCTTTTTACTGTTATATTTGTAGGGCTGCCTTAAAAGGTCTTTTGGAAAATAATCTAAATCGCAACAGCACAATTGTTTTGTAGAATACACACTACAGTCACTCTACAGAATACATAATCAGACTGTAGTGGTTACCAACTGATTTCTGAGCTCAGTAGAATTGGTATACAGTACTTAGGGAGGGGGAATTTGTGGGCTTTCCATTATTGTTAAACTACATTGTCAGGTAAGTCTAGCCAAAAGACCTGCTGGTGAGCAATACTGAAATTGGGGTCAGAAACTTTTTGTGAGTCATAAACAGTCCATCTTTGATATGAATGTTTAAATACTTTGGCAACAGAATATCTGAGTGGCTTCTTCATATTTTGTTTTTGTTCTATTGGACTCTGGAGTGATCTTTACATTTGAGGTCCACTGATTTTTTTTTTTCTGCTTTGCTGCTATGATTTTTGGGGAATTGGCTATAGCTAATTCCGTCCTACTAAAGTTTTGAATCAATACAGTAGAATGTAATGTAAGAAATTGTCTAATAAACTGTATTGGGTGTGGTTCTCTCTCCAGTTTTATTGACTAGTTTGGGTCTTTGTTCTAGAATTATTCATGATGTAGACTCCAACTTTTTCTAGGTTTGATTTGATTGCAAATGGAGGAGCATCCCTAACTCTTCATTTTGAACGAGCCCCATTCATGAGTCAAGAGAGGACAGTGTGGCTACCATGGAATAGCTTCTATGCAATGGATACCCTCACTATGAAAACTGAAGAGAACTCTATTCCCAGCTGTGACTTAAGTGGTTTTATCAGACCTGATCCTGTTATAATTTCATCACCACTTTCCACCTTTTTCAGTGATGCCCCTGGTCGAAATTCAATTGTTCCAGAGACCCAGGTATCAAACATAGATACTAAAAAAGAAAAAAAAGTTACAATAAGTTTATTATTATTATTTTCTAATAACAGCCCTATAACAATTATATTGATTTCATTCACATTTTATAATACCAGTTATCTTGAATATTTATATTGGCCTTTTCTTCATAAATATAAAACAGAAGCAGATATTTACAATCAGAGATAAAAGCAGAACGTATTGATAAATGGCTATGATGTGTTTGGAAATATTCATTAATATTTACTTTGGGTATATTCTTTGTCACAAACACCTATACAAATTCAGTTGCATTTGTCCATTTTTTGAACTTGGAAAAATACAGTTCTGGGAGAAATGCTTGCTTAGACATTTTTCATGAATGTTACATTTATGTGCTGAATTGGGAACCAAGCTTTTCAAAATCCAAGCCTTGAGCACATTAATAAAGTCCACAAAAGTATTATCCACAAATTTCAGATAGTCTTGAAGCATTTTAGTAGAATTAATTAATTTATTAATTTATTTGTTTGTTTGTTTGTTTGTTTATTTATTTATTTGTTTATTTGTTTATTTATTAGCCCAATTTATATGCTGCCCTTCTCCGTAGACTCAGGGCGGCTTACAATGCATTATAGAAATAGCCTGCATACTTTTTTGTATATACCTGCTTATTAGGGCTTTCGGGGGGCCCTAAGCGGTGTTGTTCTATACAAAGTTGGCTTATTGCCCCCACAATCCGGGTCCTCAATTTACCTACCTCGAAAGGATGGAAGGCTGAGTCAACCTTGAGCCTGGTGACATTTGAACTCGCACTAATTGCAGGCAACTGGCAGCTAAGTGCTAGCACTTAACAGCACTTAGTCTGTTGCACTTGCACGACCAAGGCTCAAGAATATATGTCTTTGACTTGTACGTAATGTTCATGACAAATCCTGAATCCCTAGCACCAGATTCCTAATCCAGCACTTGCTTATTCTAGATATAAATGTAGAAATTAATCATCAGAAATGTTCCTGTGTAAAATAACAAACCTATTTTATGGTGATGGATGTATTGTGCTAAGCTTTTCTTGTTCATTCTGTGTACCAAATTCTTCTGAAAACTTTAAACCTTATCCAGTTTTCTCTCTAGATTATAAAATCCCATTGAACAGGTCAAGATAGGCATAAGGCCAGCAGGCAAGTTGCCTCTTGCCGCAATCACATAGAAAAAGAGTTGATTCTAGAATTTAAAGAGCAGATACACAAGGTGCTGAACCCTCCTCCCCCAAATGGCTTTGCCTTCCCAGGCACCTTCTCCTCAGCCAAGATGCAATACTAGAAGTGAACTTCTAGGAGAGCTATGGAGAAGAGGTATGGGAAGAGGTAAGGAGCAAACATGGGGAGAGTTCAGTTCCTCTCACCTACATCTCTTTTAATCTAAACAAAAACCTGATACATATCCCCATCTCCATTCTTGCTCTGCATGAAATTGTCACAGATTCAAGTCTGAGCAAGCATCCTACTTGGCATGTTTGCAAAAAAAAAAAAACATCATACATGCAGCTGAAGCATGTGGCATACCCAGGTGATAAGGGGGCGTTCCATCATCTTCATTGCTACTGTTATTCTGCTTTTCCCATCCCCTCCCCTTAGGCATCCTTGCTACTTTAAGATGACTTGTCAGTGGTAGTTGTAACTTCATAGCATTACAGCTTCATGGGGCCTTCTTGCATAAAATGAGCAATCAGATCTGTGATTCTTACTAATGCTTTTGCAAACATTGGGGGTTTTAAAAGAAGCAGTAACAGTGGCCAAATTTTTACTAATCCAGAAGTCTTACCCTAAGTCTTACCATTTCAGGAAGGCAAGCTAAAATTTCCTAGCGTATTTTACTTTAACCTACAAGTACAACCCATGAGCTGAACCAAATAAATCTCTTCCATACCACACTCATTTAATATGAACTCTCTTTCCTTACTTAGGTTCTTCATGAAGAAATTGAGATTCCAGGTGCCAACATAAAGCTCTGCTATCTGAGTTCCCGTACTGCTGGATACAGATCCTTGCTTAAAATCACCATGACACAATCTCTTGTGCCTCTGAACTTAATTAAAGTTCATCTCATGGTAGCAGTGGAAGGGCATCTTTTCCAAAAGTCATTCCAAGCATCTCCCAATTTGGCATATACTTTCATTTGGGATAAAACAGATGCCTATGGCCAGAAAGTTTACGGGCTCTCGGATGCTGTAGGTATGATCACTAGATTCAAATCATGTAACTTTTAAGTGCTGGCTTTCAACAACTGCTCTTAAATTAAAGAAAAATCTGTGATCTGTACTGACAATAGAAAATACCTATAGATAGCTTCATTATTCCACAGTAGCAGCAATTTTTCCAGCTGTCATTTATTTTGTTTATTGATTAGACAATATTTATAACTTTCTCAATTCCAAAGTAAAATGGGCATTATACAAATAACATTTTTTTAAAAAACACAATGTTACAGTAAAAGTACTCTAATCAAAATACATGTGATAGATGCCCTCAGTAAAAATAGCTAGTATTGAAGGCTCATTGAAATAACACATGTATTACTGGTTTATAATATCTAACGGATATTGCATGTAACATTCACTTATATCTGGAAGTACCCAATATAACACCTATGGGCACCAGTGTGCCTGCTATTATTTTGCTTTACGAACATCAATCTCCCTGTTACATCTGACTCTGTGTGTGTGCGTGGGTGTATGTGCTTCCTTCAGTCATGTATGTTTTTCAGAGACTGTCTATAGGTCACCCAACTGGCTTTGTGCCTAAGGGAGGACAAGAACTCATGATCTCCTGGTTTTTAGGTTGATACACAGAGGGAGAGAGACAGAAAGGCAGACAGATGGAGAAAGGCAGAAAGAGAAAGAAAGAATGAAGGGGTGAGAAATAGAAAATGAGAACACTACAAAATCAAGAGCATATTTTCAACTTCATTTCACAGGACTTTTCTCTGGGCCACAAATTGGTTCCACAAGCTTTCATAAAAATGATGGCTGAACAAATAACCTATTGGGACAAAAAAATCTATCCATTTATTTAAGCTATTGGTAAAAAAGGAAGAAGAATAGAAAGAGTGATAAGATGCATCTGTTGTTGAAGTTAGAGAGAGTGGCAGGGAACATTCTCTTCTAGTCTGATTGGTTAAGTTACTCATCACAATCATTCTGTGAACTGAAACGCTTCCCATGATAGATTTCTTTAAAAAAAAATTGCCTATGACATGTTTTCATAATTCAAAATGGGACTCTAGTCCAGTAAGGTTGTTGACTCCTGTTACATCAGTATTAAATCTGGAACATAGAAATCAATACCTTCTTTATTGATATCCACATTTTTTCTTCCGTTTTATATCCCAAGACAAGTTTGTGTGTGTGTGTGTTGGCAGGAGGCAGTAAGATGCTAGGAAAATTCAAAAAGGGGCAGGCATATGTTTCTGCAATGCTTTGCTCTTGCATTTTTAGTTCCTAATTGAATCTAGCAAGACAAGGTATCATCGCAAAGCATTTTATACAAAATAGAAATTTGAATAATGTACCAGAGCCATGGGTGAAGTTCACCATGAACATATTGCCATCATGAGATGTGACTTCTGGAATAAACTCAAACATTCATTAGCACTCCCGGTGACTTTTTTCCAGCAATTTATTAACCTTAGTGACAAATATTACATATTAGGGGCCAAGACTAAACAATTGTTTAGACAATAAAAGCCTGATTTACAGAGCTTTTCAAGCTTTTCAGAGAGGAAAAGAACAATCATTCAAATGACATTTTGATATAATTGTTCATTTCTCACAGGGAGCTCATATCATCCTTTATGTTTTCTGTGGGGTAAAAGATAAGGGAGTTTTACCAATCTTCCATTTAACTGAATTATGAAGTGGTAATCTGTCTATATCTTTAAGGGCTGTTAGGGGAACTTGAGATTCCTTCAGGAAATGATCAAGGCATACTCTTCAGACCTGTTGCTTACTTTTAACTGCAGTCTCAGTGGAAGTATCATCCATGCATGCATGCATACTGTATGTATATACAAGATGACGAAGAGATCCTCAAAACAGATAAACCTTTGATAAGATAGGATATGTTGCCTTACAACTTCAGGACCAGATGCTGAGGTGCTCTTCAGTCACTTCAGCAGTACAGCCCTATCTACATCTATACTTTCAAGCCAAATCATAGCTTGTGTTAAACAGATTTTGTTATTAATTGGGCATTTAGGACATTGTTTATTGGAGACTCACACATCTATGCCAGAGAACTCGGCGTATGGGATTATCCCATTTCTGGGATACGATAGATGGTACTTAGAGAAAACTACTGAATTTTATTATAATACAAGTGACCTTCCTAGTTAAATGATACATTGCACTTAGATCTCTTTAGTCTTCTTTTTGAACCACTCCTTATCCTAATTAACTGATGGAGTATATGTCTAGGCAGCCAGATTCATGAAATGCATGTATGGCTCAACAGTGAAATGCACTTACCTTCGCTACCGGTTTGGAAATGTGAACACGCACGCCTCTTCTGCGCATGTGCAGAGCCTTATGCGCATGCACAGATGGTCAAAAGCAGGACGTAATGACGTCCCAGCAGGTGGACGGAGCCTCCCGCCACCAGCCCTACCAGTTCGCATGAACCAGATAGATCTGGCAGAATTTCACCGCTGGTATGGCTGTTTACTTATTTGCTGTATTACTGCCTTAATCCAATTGGACTCTAGGTCCAATAAAATGTAGTATCATTGCTAGCAAAAGATTACAGTTACACAAGATATATAATAAACCTAATTTCTATATTAATAGGTCTTATCCAGAATCATTCTGGATGTCACTCTGGAAAACCGGTTCTTTACAGCTTTCCAGAAGGCCACAGGAATAATCACTTCTATTGTATTTCCTGGTAGGCCAGGATCTTAAGCAAAAGTTCTCCAGCTGTCTGGTTTTGGCAAAAATGATCAGGGAAAGATAATCTTTCAAAGTAACCCCATGCCCCCAAGAAGGTGGTAAACAACACCTGAATTGCATTTGAAAACATACTGGTAGTCTAACAAAGTAACATTAGAGCTGAATGTTAAACATACAGGTTGCTGCATTTTGGAACAGCTGAGTGATCTTCAAGGGCAGCCTCATGTAGAGTGAATCACAGTCATAGAATTGAGCAAACATAAGAACATGAGTTCTTATCTGAGCAAAAGTTTATCCCATCCTGGGATAAAAAGTTAAGAGGATGCTCTCCTGGGAACAATTTTTACTTGTTTCTCTGGCAGGACTCCCAGATTGCAAGCCTAACCTCTCGGTGGAAGTACAATACCATTGCAAATTACATGGGATGTAGTATTGGAATGAGTAGGTTTCTGAATTAGCAACGATTGATCTTGCTAGAGTTGCAAGTATAAGTAAGTATCATCAGTATAGTGATGATATCTTACTATGAAATAGCAGATGTCATCTCCGGAGGAAGCTTGAATGTGACCCCATATCCATATCTAGTCATATTTACTTCTTGTTTTCCAACAGCATTGTTTGATGTGTTCCTTCAGTTCCTAAAAATCTTCAGAAAATCAAGTTGCTAGTTGGGATCAGTAGGCAGGGAAAGGCCATTCAGAAGCAATCCTGTCATAGTTTAACAGAATAACAGAGTTGGAAGGGACCTTGGAGGTCTTCTAGTCCAACTGCCTGCTCAACCATTTCAGATAAATTGTTGTCCAATCTCTTCTTAAAAACCTCCAGTAATGGAGCACCCACAATTTCTAGAGGCAAGTCATTCCACTGATTAACTGTTAGGATATTTTTCCTTAGTTCTAAGCTGGTGTCCTGGTTGAATTCCAGAGTCCAATGAGACATTTAACATAATTCCACTAGATTGATATGTCAATGTTTAAGTATCATCTGGAAAGCTTCTAGATCCATCAGAATAGGCATCTTACCTGGACTAGCCTACCTTGGATAGTCCCATCATCAATAGAAAAGTATTGGTACATGGCAAAAATAAATCACCCTTAGATGTCTTCTAGGAACGGATCATGTCTCATCTGTTCTGAAATGAAGCAGATCTACTGTGGCCAACAAAGTGGTCTGACTCAAATATGGCCCAGAAAAAGATTTAGATTGTTACCACAGCCATGACAATTATTTTGTACTAACAATATGGGTAAATTCATAACTATCTTTGAACAGTAGACTTTTGACAGTTGGACAGTACAATATCAAACCCCCCAACTTCCCGCTTCCCAAGCTTGTTCTTCGGAAGTAATTTTATAAATATGGCCTCATATCTGGCCATCTGGTGGAACAGAGTTCTTTACAACAACCAGGCATTTCTGGTACATAACTGCCCCATATTCTGGCATCAGGATTGATGAAAGCAACAAAACCCCATTTGATAAATTTCAGCAAGAGGAAACACACACACACACACCGCTCTTCCAGCCAGCTCTCTGAGACTACATTCATGGGAAACAAATCTTGAATTCAGAAGTATTGTGCCTGAGTTTGGCTTGCTTATCAGACCAGTTGTCTGGTTCTTGATAGGGGCACAACTTTGCAATATTTCTTCCTATGGACTGTCCCACCTGCCATACTTTCTCCTTCCTATCATTATTATCATCCTGCCTCCATGTCCACCCCCTTATCTACCTAGCCCACAACTCCCAATCATCCCAATTGCCACATAACAAGTTCCCCACCAAGAGCTGTTCCCCTTCACTTGTCCAGTCCCCTATAGATCTCCTTAGCAGGTCAGTTGGAGGTAAGGTATCTTCTCCTATGCTCTCATTCCAGGGATGAACCTTCCCTTTCAGTTTTCTAACATTCACTCAAACAAACAGTAGTTCTACTTACATTTTCTTTTCACTTTCATTGCTCTGGGTTCCCCCACACCCTCACCCCACCCCCACCCCCACTATATGGTCGTTTTTAAATAGAGTCAGTTTCATTAGGCCTCCTACACAGGCAGCTGTCTGACAAAAACCAGGCTGTCTGATATAGTGACTATCTCCTCCACCCTGATACACTTTATAACTTCCGCTCCATTTTCTATCCCTCCTCCATTCATTCTAATTTTAACTGTCGTTCTTTCATTTCTTTGTTGACTTTTCCTTGATCTTTACCTCCTTCTCTGTCCACCTACTGATTCAAATAATATATATAAAAGTTGTTTCAGCCATTTTACCAGTATACCTTCATCTCCTCCTTGGAGGCCTGCCTGAGCAATTTCCTGACAGTAAACCTTACCACCCCTGTGGGCCCTCTTTGTCTTTGGACACAGCATTATTAACCCCCTGAGCCCTAACTTGCCCAGCCTTCCAGTCTGCTATACTGCCCAAGTCATCCAGGGCTGGAGGTGAAGATGAATCTGGAACTTCCTGGTGCCAATTCAATACTTTATTCACAGTAACACCCAATATGTATCACGCTAATCCATGTGCCAAGACATTGCCTGTTGGTTTCTGCAGTATGTAATAATATGTGGAAACTTTATGAGAATCAGTACACCTTATGGTGAATAATAAATAGGCTGTCTTCAAATTGGAACGAGAAAGCCATAAATTTGGTAAGAACAATAATCTATAGTTTAATATTTTCCAAGATCTCCATCTGATAATTCTGTGGAAAATGGGGTAACAGGTTAATGCATTTTTAATGTATTTCCAGAATTTTATTCTGTACTTTTTTCCATGAACACAAAAGTACAGTATTGAATTTAGATACGTATTTTCAGTGCTGAAAGCTGCAAGGTAATTAAAAATAGAATCTGGGCTGTCATCATCACTCCCCTCCTTCCTTTATTAAAGCAATCATTTCCTGCAACTTTAAAGCTCTGTACAGCTCTTCTGAGTATAGATCAAGTTAAATATCAGGGTCAAATGAAGTCAAATATCTAAATTTAATAACGTAGAATAAAATAAAATAGCTTGGGAACTGTACTTCATAGTAGATGGCAAGTCACACACATACAATGGTTATTAATATAAAATATATCTATATATATTTCAGTGTCTGTGGGCTTTGAGTACGAGACCTGTCCCAGCCTGATTTTATGGGAGAAAAGGACTGCTCTACTGCAAGGCTTTGAACTTGACCCTTCAAATCTAGGTGGCTGGTCTTTGGATAAGCACCATGTACTTAATATAAAGAGTGGTAAGTTTATTGATATTCATTTGTGGGGGGTGGGGTTGTAAGTCTTACATTGGGTGGGAATCTGCTCTCTAAAGACGTTGGTGAACAACTGTCAGAAGCTTAGTCAACGTGACTAATGTTGCAGGATACAAAGAATTGTAGCTTAGCAAAATCTGGAAGAACAGTTTTCCAATCCCTGTAGGTTCCATTCTCATAGGTGTGCTTGGAATACTAAGAAATGCTTGTGCTAACATCTGATGAATACTAAACAATAAGAAGGCCCTGTAGGGCCAAATATATTTTAATATTTAAAATGTATGAAGAAACATTGTGCCTTTAGTGCTATTCTGAAAAGCATTGTTTGTGTTGAGACATTAGCTACGTGCACACAGCTTGCTTAATTTTACAGTACTAAAATAATTCATTTTGTGCACAAATCCACAATTTCTTTTGTGGATTTTTATAATGCATTGAACTGGAAATGAACCATGTGGATTGGTATAAAAGACTAAGCCTCAAAAATGAAACTAAACTTAAAATTAGCCAACGTTAGCATGTTATGTGAACGTAGTTGCTAGGTGTTTGCTGGTCTAATTAACTGTGTTAAGTGAACACAGATATTGTATTAAGCCAGGGATGGGCCCTTGTATCCATTTCTGATCACAACTGACCAACAATTGGTGCCAGTTTTCTTTAGGTTTGAGGTGGGAGACAAACAAACAATGACTACAAATCCACACAAGCAAAGATTTATAAGAAGGACTCCCTTGACTTTTGTTTCATACATTCATGCATAAATACGATTTTGTGTATAGGAATTGCTAAGGTGCTAAGGATATGCACATAATTTAAGTATTAAGAATCTCAGATAACAGAATAACAGTCAAAAATTACAATTTTTGTATGTATGTTAATTAACTCACATACACATGTACACATTACCAGTTGAGAAAAGGATATTTGAAAGTTGGATCTAATGCATTATTGAAATTTCATCAGCAGAGGATACATTTATATATAAGGCTTAGATTTTAAAGAATGTTTTGCTGTATTCTTGTAAATCATTCACATCCTGCAAGGCACAGCAAATAAATCTTTTAAATAAATGAATGAATAAAATTATTATTTTTCTTTAAACTAAATTATTT
The DNA here is from genome assembly GCA_032468215.1 of Stegonotus admiraltiensis. Taxonomy (NCBI): domain Eukaryota; kingdom Metazoa; phylum Chordata; class Lepidosauria; order Squamata; family Colubridae; genus Stegonotus; species Stegonotus admiraltiensis. The sequence continues at coordinate 60,421 of JANHZT010002101.1, read as the reverse complement.
GACTTATCTTTCACAGTTTATTTCACATATCCACGTTTTTGTTCAACTTATAAAACACATTGAACTTTAACACACAAAAAATTCAGCTGACTGAAAGTTGACTATCACCTTTCTATGAAAAATTCAAATTTAAATTGCCAGTGTCAAGTATGAAACACGTTTTTAATGTAATTCATTATTTAATGTCTGTTTGG
>JANHZT010002101.1:40942-58976 GCA_032468215.1 Stegonotus admiraltiensis | reverse complement strand
GCCACTTCCGACTGAGCTTCCGGTTTCTGGCACATGCATGCATGCCAGCCAACTGGTCTTCACATATGCATGCACATCAGAAACTGGAAGACCAGGTGACTGGTGCGCGTGCATATGCCAGAAACCGGAAGCTCAGAATGTGCATGCCAGGGAACTGCTGTTCTGGTTTCCAGCGCTCCTATGCATGCATGCTGGGGAGCTGCTCTTCCGGTTTCTGGCACTCCGCCCCCCGTGCACTTCCATTTCAGCACTTGGTGCCAAAAAGGTTCACCAACACTGAGCTATGTCCTTACAATTCGAACCATGTACTAAAACTCTGAAGACAGATAAATTCCAATCAAAGGATTTGGTAATTAAATCATCCCATGAATGCATAAAATGCAATGTGCTTTTCTGCACGTTGTTAGGTATTCTACACAAAGGTAGTGGAGAGAATCAGTTTCTAACTCAACAACCAGCAGTAATTACCAGCATTATGGGAAACGGTCGTCGTCGAAGTATCTCCTGTCCAAGTTGCAATGGACTTGCAGAAGGAAACAAACTTCTTGCCCCTGTTGCACTTGCGGTGGGAATTGATGGGAGCCTGTTCGTTGGGGATTTCAACTACATTCGACGCATCTTTCCCTCAAGGAACGTCACCAGCATTTTGGAGTTAAGGTAATGCCACTGCTAAAAGTACTACTATAAAAGCTTTCCTAAGTGATTTTCTTTATAGCTTTCTAGACTTGTAGCCCTCAGCACAATCCACTGTTCACAACTGATAGGTGAACATGGCTGATGAATCAAAACTGGCATAAAGTTGCATTTTCCCCTCTTCCTTTGAAGATTATAATGGGACTTCAAGCAGTCCATGAATTGTGCAATTCACCATTAAAGAATCAGAATGGCCAATGATGGTTAAGAATTATCATAAAAGAATCTTCCTCGTCTTTGGAAAGCTGGGAATATGGGTGAAAGTTAACTTTTTGTTAACTGTTAACTGTTTTTAAAAAGGGACTGAAGAAGAGAAATTGGGCATAACAACAATAGGAGGGAGGAGTTAAATTAGGAGAGGAGAAAAATAAATTAGGAAGCAAAGACTGTTAAATCAGTTAAGATGGTCAGGAAAGAGAAAAGCAAAAAGAAAAGAACTGGCTCAGAATTGGGAAGCAGGAAATTGGCAGTGGGAATGGTAAAGTAAGAAGAATACAAAGGAATATTGCAGGAGAAAAGGAAGGGAGAGGACAAAGGAGAAGGGTGGATGAAAGTATGTATGAACGGAATGGTAATAAAACAAAAGAAGAGAATAAAAATAACAAATGTTAAAATAGCCAATGTATTTAGTCTAGCATTGTATATACCCATTGGTCAATCAAATGGCTTTGGAAATCCATAAGTAGAATATGAAGATTGTAGCTCATTCTTGTTTCTATTCCCAAGTAAATCCTGAACCTCTCATCATTCAGTTTAAATGGTTAATCCTGGGTTGTAGGATGAGAATGGGAGAAAAAACAATGCTCGCGTATTCTGTGTGCAATTTCATATACCTTTATCACGCAATTTTTTTTAAGTTAAAAGGCCAAAACATTTATTTTTTTTTCCTTAAAGTGGAGTTCTTCTAACCTTGAGACATTTTGATTTCTCTTTTTGTCCCTTTTTAATTCAACATTCTGCAATGAACAGAATTATGCACAGTAGTGCAAATGTTGATCAGCTTCATATTTGCATTTATTTTTATGGCATGGCTGGGCAATTTATAGTCCCCGTATACCCCTTTTCCAAGCCTCTAGAATGGGCAGGGCTAAAAAAATTTGAATTCATTTTTTCCCCTTTTTATATTTTGGGCAGAGCTTTAAAGGACAATTTGGATACCTTAAAAATGTCTTAAACTGATCCATCCTAAAGAAAAGAGGATCTGAAATTTCAATCTTCCAAACTCTGGTGTCCCATCATACTTTCACAGCCCTAATTTTCAAAGCAGTTTCACATTGGGGTGACACTTTCATTAAGCTGTCCACCACCAATTTAAATCTTCTGATTAAAGCAATAGCAATAGCACTTAGACTTATATACCCTTTCACAGAGCTTTACAGCCCTTTCTAAGCTGTTTACAGAGTCAGCATATTGCCCCCAACAATCTGGGTTCTCATTTTACTAACCTCTGAAGGATGGAAGCTGAGTCAACCTTGAACAGGTGAGACTCGAACTGCCAAACTGCAAGCAACCGGCAGTCAACAGAAGTAGACTGCAGTACGGCATTCTAACCACTGCATCACCAAGGACAATTACACTTGTGATGTTGTGATATTTCTACTTCAATGGCATATTATAATTGATTTTGTTGAACCATATTTACCTTTTTTAGTAAAAGCTGCAATCTCTCTCCTGATTTCTAGATAATTTATGAATATGGGATAGAATACAATTTTCATGTCGTTGTTGTTAATTCTTATATGCTGCTTTACTATTTCTAGCTTGCAACTTCAAAACTGGAGTCACAGACTCCATGTATATAATGGTTAAAACTGCTTACACTCTACATATCTTAGAATCCATTGTCCTAAACCATACAAACTGCTGAAAACCAGAGCTAAGTGTAATATTAATTATTTTGCTAATTCTAATAGATTAATAATTGTTTGTTTAAAGGCAGAAATCTTTTTCTTGGTTATACAAAACAAGAAGCAAACTTTTGTCCGTTGGTTTCCTCAAGATTTTTTTAAAGTGAATCCATTAGAGTATGTTTTACAATATTGTCTAGAATTGATTAGATCCATGGCAAATGGAATTCTGATTAAATTCAGTATAATGTAGTGTTTGCTGCCTTGTCAAGCATCCTATGAGTCATAGTTTTGCAATTAATGGAAATGAAACAAAGAATGGATCCCATATAAACAAATATAGACAAGGGGTGTTCAGGAGCATGATATAGGTTAGAATAATTCAGAGGTGATTGCATTTTAACATAGGTGGAACAGTCAGAGCTAAGCCTGGTTTAGAATTCTTGGTGTTCTCTGAACTTGCAGACCTTTCATTACCCAGCAAGACAACGTCATCAGTACAAGTTACCTGCCTATTTATATGCAATAACTTGCCCTGCCAATTTTGGTGGGGATGTGAGTTCTTATTTAAATCCACTTTGTTTTGATTTTCGAGTTACACAAATCATTTTTCTAATACTTAATCATACTGAAGTGTACAGTACCAATTTTGCAGCTATGCCAAAAAGTGGTGGTGGTGGTGGGGAGAGATGTGATAATATAGTATTGAATTGGTGCAGTGGAAGAAAGAAAAGAGTACTGGATTTAATAATGAGCACACCATATTGCAGCTGTAGATCATTTTTTTCCTTCTCTTGCGATGCTATGTGACTAAATTTTCTGTATTGCATTACCCTACCTGACCTGATGTAGTGAAATATTTCTTTTATTGAAAAAAAAATACATAAATTTTCCAGGAAGAATGGCCATCATATGCAAAATAGGTATCATTCATTTTAATCACCCTCTATGCACATTCTGCCTAAACATATATCACAGATGTTTCCCATTATAAGAACTAATATTGCTGCAAATTTCTATGCATTCTACACAAATACAAAAATAGGACACTTAAAATAATAAGATAAGACATAACAAAGTGTTCCAAAGCCATGCAAAAATATAAGTGAAATTATAATTTAATCTATTTTCTCTGTAAACAAAAGATATTCTTGTAGTGTGCATCATTTTCCCAAATTTTCATTTAGACCAAGCATTCAGAATGTCATAATCTGAAACTCACTGGGCACCAAATTGAGTTACATTCCTGCTATAGGCTTGGATTGAATTATCTGTGCCAAATCGAAATGGAGCTATTTCCTTTTAATTTTCAGATATGACAGCTTTGAGGAAATAAAAGGATAAGAGAGAGAGAAAGATTTTGACATGTGACATTTACAGATGCAAAATATAATTATAGAAAAAATTAACAGATTGTAGTCTTATAAATGGCTCTCAGTCCTACCAGTTAAATGGGACATCCATGTTCAGAGAGGAAATCTTGCAAGCTGAATGTAAGTTTCTGGGAGAAGACTGGAGGAGTTTGGTAGTTGAACAGTGTGAGAAACTAGAGGTTAAATGAGAATTACCTTCAATTATGATCCAATAAATTCAAATTATATTCCAGTACAATAAAAGGGCATGACTTAGTTTCCAAAGTTTGTGAAATATCACAAAAAGCAGAGGATATCCAGTATACCTACACACACTAGCTTTAAAGATGAAGGAACCAACACATTGTAAAAGGAAGTTGATTTATTCAGGAAAGTTGTATTAATTCTGGTCTTTCATATCCATACATTTATATTTATTGATTATTCAACTGGTATTGATTAAAAGAATAGAAGAACCATGTTTATGACCTAAAATATGTTAAGGGGATAATATTCAGAAATCTTTATCCCATTCCCCTTTGTGAATGTCCAGATTGTATCCGTAATTTTGTTATTTATAAACTAATTAGAGCTGAAGAAGAACAAATTGATTTTTAGGAACCATAATAGCTTTTGTGGGATCCAGCAAACCTTCTATCAGGCTATCTTATTTAGGCACTAGACTAGGAAAGATTATGGAAAGAACAACATAGCATTTAGGAGATCTCCCAGAATATTTTGGTTGGCAAAACTATAAAATGTGGATCAAGTGCTCGTACTTTTACATGAATCAACAGTTGATTAAGCAGCCATACTCAATGAATGTTCATTAACATGTCTGTGTTAGCATGGATAGACACTTCCCTGCCCCACCCTTCCCCCAGGAACTTTTAGTAGACTTTGTCCTGGATTAGGGCAACAAAATAGCAAATAAAGTGAAGCTAGAAATTGTAGGCTGCAATATGGAAGGTAGAATGAAGATTTAAAACGATTTCTAAACTATGTCAAAATTAGGTTAGATTCATAAATATCATCAAGATAGACTGGTTTGGGAATTATAGATATAAAAATTATGTGTATCTTAACATATCTCAAACTGAATAAGAAATGGCAATCAGTGCAGCTTCCAGAACAACATGGAGCAATCTTAGGTTGCAGTAATAGGAGCCCAGTGTTTAGTAATAATCCTGTATTCAGTAGTAGTCTAATTGCATTTAGAGTACTGCAACCTATTTCATCTACCCTGTTTCCCTGAAAATAAGACCTTCCTGGATAATAGGCCCAATCAGGCTTTTGAGTGCATGCGCTAAAATAACTCCCCTCTGAAAATAAGCCCTAACTGAAAATTACACCTCACCCCCAAAAATATTAAAACACATGTACAGCTGGTCCCTGCCATTTCCTCTGGTTAGACAGAGCTGAAAATCAGGTAAGATGGCAAGAGGAGCCCCATCTTGCTCCATGTGCCCCAAAATAATAAGACCTCCCCAAAAATAAGGCCAAGCACTTATTTTGGGGTTCAAAAAATATAAGACAGGGTCTTATTTTTGGGGAAACACTGTACTATATTCTAAACTAAGAAGAGTGTGAAAAATTTGAAGGGACAAAAGGGACTATTGTATTCTTACAATATAAATCTTAAGGGTCCATCCCAGCAGATACAGGGACAGCAACACTTGTTATATGGCTTCATGCCTGAATAAGCCAAGATTAATGTTGGGAACAGGTTTCTTTCTTCCATCTTGTAGAATAAGACAATATGCAATGTTTGCTACATGGTCTCTTCTTCAGCTAACTGTTCTCTCTTTCTCCCCCCTCCCCCCTTGTTTCTTTTCTGTTTTCTTTCTGTAAAGAAATAAAGAATTTAAACATAGGTAAGCCAAGTTTGCAATCCTATTATCATTTGCTATAGCTTGCTTGCTCCGTTTTGTTTGCTTTTTGTGTTGTGCTTTTTTGTGTAACATTCTGTTTTTAATGCATCAGGTATAGCAATATTAATGTGCTAATTTTGTGTTAGAAATACGGTAAGCAGTAGTAGTTATACAAATGCAGTAAAAAAGCGACCAAAGAATTATCTAATGGAATGAGAATATAATGAACTCCAAGTCAACTTCAATATGACCATTCTCTCTGTGTAGTGTCTAATTCGCTTAAATGGTTGAGGAAAACTTGAGCAGTGGCTCTTGTAAATGCTGAAAAGGATTTAGAAAACCACTAATGGACTAGAAATGGGTCAAAAACTCATTTCCAATTCATTAAAGGATTTTTTTTTCTCCAGATTTGTTCTCCCATTCCATCTCACCCTTTAACTCAATATTATTAGGGTACTTTGAACAGATTATATCCAATCACCAACCTCATTAGTTATTTTGAAGTGAGTTTAAATTCCTTTGCAAAAGGTTTGATTCCTTTTGCTGTTCACTTTTTGGATGCATGATTTTGCTCATCCACCCTGCACCTTTGGACATTGTCCTAGAAGTACATGAGAAACCATAAAAGACAATCAGGCATTTACTTGCTAGTATTTTTTGCAATTCCTAGAGCTACCCATTCTCCAAAGATACATTTATGGAAAATGTTTTAACTTTTGAATAATTAATAACATGAAAACATCAAAATCTCATAGATCCAGTCTGATACTGCAACTAAAGTTTCATTCTGGATATATTATAAGTTTCTTGATGTAATTGCTAAACTCAAATGCATTGTCCTTACTCTAACACAAATTAGCATTTGTGAAATTCAGCTTCTGAAATAAAAATGGAAAATTCTATGTTAAATGAGGTTTGTGCTTGTATACAAGGCAGTTGTTGCCCCAGTCCAATTCACCTGTGTTACTAATAAACTCACTTAGTGTTACACGATACTAGAAATCTTACATTATCATAGTCAATTTAGGGTACTCACATTGTTAAAAAAGTCAAAGCAGTGCAATTAAAGATTTGCCTGTTTTTATGTGTATTACATGCAAACAATGCACAATGCACGTTGAAAACGGGCAGAGCTTTGATTGCATTATTGTGGGCATCATCTTGACTTACTTTCTCATACCCCCGGACCTCTCTTTTAATGACAAAATCAGCAAAAGATGTGGGGTGTTGTTGTTGTTTTTTTGCATTTTTACAACTTCATTCACAAGGGTATCATCCAATCTGAATATCATCAAATCCCAGTTTGCAACGATGCCTAATGTAATTGGCCAGAACATTTTTTATTGTGGAGCTGGCTTTATTTATCTCACACTGTTCCCTCAAGAAATCTACTTAACAAGAAATAACTTAATTTTCTGTCTTTGTTCTGCTGTCTTTTAAAAACTCTCTTGGCTTTTAAAGGAGTTTGCCCTGTGTCACCTAGGGCTGGCATCTGCAGAGATCTTATTTAAAATACTCATTCCATCTGCCTGTTAGCCCAGGGATGTTTGTGCAGGAGTATCTCCATTTAGTTCAGTTGTCTATTTGAATAGCTGAAGCTGACATTTCTAAATTTGCAGGTGGTTCACTTGCTCCACACCTTGAACACCTGCCAAAATAGATTTATTAGAAAAAGCCTCTAATATCTCAAGACACTCAATGACCCTATGAAATAAGGCAGAAGGATTTCAGCAAAACAATAGCTTAGTTTTGTGTCAGATCTGAGGGACTTGTTATTGCCATATAGAGAATTAACACTGCAGGCTTCCATAAATAGTATTTTAGGATTGATTTGTTATGGAGGCAAAAAAGAAAAGATTTGCCACAAAACTAAACTATTGTGTGCTTGGCAGGAATGTACGAGTTTACAGGATAGCTGCAGATTACAGAATGCTAATCTTACAAGAGAACAGGAAAGAGGCAATCATGCTTTCAGGAAACCTTGGAGACTAATTAGTCTATACTGTACAATGCCTTCTGGAAGATGAAAATATTATGAAAGCCTTCTCTGCAGTAATGCTGTGCCTATGAAGAAGAATATTTGTAGATCAGGATCGAAATGTAGGTTCCTTGGTGCTCTCTGAGCTTGGTTGTTTTCTTGCAGAGGTTTCATTACCCAAACTAGGTAACATCATCAGCTAGCATTGATGATGCTGCAAGAAAACAACCAAGCTCAGAGAGCACCAAGGAGCCCACAATGCTATATCGCCTTGAACAGAGGTGGTATTCAGAAGGTTCTGATCAGTTCTGGAGAACCAGTAGCGGAAATTTTGAGTAGTTTGGAGAACCGGTAAATACCACCTCTCACTGGCCCCGCCCCCATCTATTCTTTGCCTCCCGAGTCCCAACTGATCAGGAGAAAATGGGGATTTTGCAGTAACCTTCCCCTGGAGTGGGCAGGGAATTGAGATTTTACAGTATCCTTCCCCTGCCATGCCCACCAAGCCATACCACGCCCACCAAGCCACACCCACAGAACCGGTAGTAAAAAATTTTGAATCCCACCACTATGACCTTGAACCTTGGGGATGGTGGATGACAGCTAAAACTTGATTGCAGTACCAGTGCTGAAGTTGATCACAATATTATGAAACATAAGGAACACATGGAAAGAAAACCAAAGCATTTGATGTCAAATGGTCTATATTGTATAAGTTTACTTACTGAATGGATCCCCTGTACTTTATGAACCATTGTAAGATCACTATATCCTCCACTGAACAGCATCCAAAAAAGTAGCTGTTCTGTGCATTCCTTATTGAACACAGAGACATTCTTACTCTTTTAATGAGTCCCCTGCTCTTTATACAATTAAATGACACTATGACTGAGATAAAATCTAAACCAAGGTTCTCCAGATCATAGCTTCTAATTACCTACCTTGAAATAATTATAAAGTGGAAAGTATTAATGAACACATACAAAGCTCATTTCTGATGTGATGAAAAAACTACTTGTAAAGCTTCTATCTTGAAGGCTGTAGGGAAGACCCAACCAATGAACTGTTTGAAGAGCAAGTAGGAGTGTATGCAGCTTAGACACATGCAACTTGCTGTGGCAGTTACATATTTACCTGTAGGCCTTACCTGCAATGCAGGCAACATTCAAAAATCATACAAGAACACACATTATCATGACAGGAATGAGCAGAGATTGTCTATGTGCTAACATATAGTACCTTCTCAAGTACAGGTAGTCCTCAACTTATAACAGCAATTGGAACTAGGATTTCCATTGCTAAGCAATGCGATCGTAAGTCATAACCCCATCCCTTAACAAGGGCAATGTCTACATTGCTGGTTGCCGTTGTTAACTGAATCCAATAGTTGTTAGGTGAAGCAGCCTCCTGCTGGCATCCCACAACCAAAGTCCATGAGGAAGCCAGCAGGAAATTGAAAGTCTCAGGCCAACAGGCAAGTCAATGGCTGCTACTGGGAGAAGGTAAGGGGATACATAATGATACAGGGGATGGTCAGGGAGAGTGTGAGTGGGTGCAGAAGCATGCACCAGAGGCATGGGGAGGGTCAGGGAGGGTGCATGAGGGGATGCAAGGATGCAATGGGGTACATGAGAGGCATGACATGGGTTGAAAAAGAAGTACTAGGTAATGTGCAAGAAGTGTGGCACAGATCAGGAAGTGAGCAGAAGAGATGCATGGGGGGTGGTGAGTAGTTGGCACAGTTTGAATACAAAGGGGCTAAGGAATAGTATGCAGGTGGGAAGAATTTACCTCAGTGACTTGGTCTCTTCCCTGAAGGACAACAGAAGTTGCAAATGGTGATCATGTGATCATGGGGCTTTGCAACTGGTCATAAGTGCACACCAGCTGCCAAACACCCAAATTGTGACCACATGACTGGAGGGGGGGCTCCTAGGATGTCCAGAACTCCAAGGAGCAATCATTTATTCAGTGTTATTGTAACTTCAAATGATCATAGGTCAAGGACTACCTGTACTATATTTCTGGAGACATCAAAGTCTGCTTTGACTTAACCACCACTTCACATTGTCAACCAGATATGAATATGTGGCTGATTTTAGCAATTTTCCTAACCCATAAGTTCCAGCTGCCTTATTTCAAACAAACAGTAACTAAGATAAAACACAGCGGAAATTATTTCACTATGCATATTTATATTGTGAGAAAATTGTTTTCTGGGCAATCAGTAATAATAGCAAAGCCATTCCCACATACTTTAAATGCATGTTACTCCTTTTCTCAAAGGAAAATGTGAAGCACTTCAAAGCTTAAGCTTTGAATAGAAAACCTTCGAAGAGGGAACCTGTTTAGAACATCTTGATTTTATTTTAATAACAAAGACTGTTTTGCCCTACTTCAGATTTAACCTTGAAAGTGACTAATCTTATGACATTTGTTATTCTTTTGGAATACTAAATGTAGGTGTTATACTTCTAATCATCTCAGGCTACCCACCACACTATAAAAACTCTTTCTAAAAAGCTCTTTTTATTAAGAGGAAAGGATGTGTGCAATTAAAAATTATGAATCTACCTATTTTTTATAGAGCATCAGAGCAGGTTAGACAATTTTCTATTTGGCAATGTAGGAAGATGGGATAAAGATTTTACAAGCCAGCACAGATGCTGTAAAAATTTTTTTTAAAGAATAACAGCCTCCTGTCAAAAGCAATTTAAAATTCGGGTCTCATGTATTTTTGCGTTTGTGGTTACATTATTTCTTAAAGCATTGTTCCAAAACAAAACATTTAAGCTCTGTATAATAAATGGATTCTCATGGATGGAAAAAAGGAAATCCATAAATGGAAATTCGTGAGAATCATATATGTTTCCAGTGCCCTTGTTACTGAGATGTAAATCAGTCTATTCCAGTTTTGGAGATGTGGGGGAAGTAGAATGATGTAATGCTCAAAGAAAGATTGATTAAAAGCCAAGGTGGATTTGTCTTGTAATTGACAGGAACCTCTTAGTGAGCTAAGCTGTTAAGAACTGAATCTAACATTTACACTCCAAAATTACCTCAGAAGTAAATTTCACTGAGTTCATATTACTCAGATATTGGTGTACTCAGTCTCATATTGGTGTAAACAGGACTACAGAAATAATTTGAGATAAAACATGCCACCAACATTCACTTAAGTAAAATAAAGCTAGAGGGCTATGTAAAAGCCCCCACCAGCTTTATTTATTTACCTCTTTTCCATCTGCCCATCATCCAAGGAATTCAAAGTGATAGGTAATGAGTGGCATTATTGTCCCTCAGATTTGCACAATCACAGTCCTGAAATTGGAGAGGCTGTGAATGAAGACATTTCTTCAGGCTGTCGTGTCAGTTTAGAGCAGAGGTTTTCTCACACCCAAACCTAAACTCTACCCCTTCTAGCCAAACTGAAAGGAAGCGTGAATTGGGGTTGCCAGGCCTCATGGTATGCTATGAAACCAGCACAAGTAGAGACCTAGCAGATGCTTTGGCACAGCATGCCAAGCTTGCTTAACTGGGTTAGCTTTTGTAAGGGTTAGTGTGTTGTGTGAAGCCAGTTAATTGGGTTAGTGTTTTGCGTGAATCCAGAAATAGGAACTAGGTTAAGCATGAGGGCAGGTTTTCTGTGTATATAGGGTTGCTTTTAGACAAATTCATGCTTCTTGACTGAAACTGATTAATATGTATCTGCTCAATGATCTCTCTGTACACCAGACGTTCTGAAGCTATCATTTTTTTTCTCTCTCTCTTTCTCTTCAAGTAACAATCCTGCCCACAAGTACTACCTAGCCGTGGATCCTGTTTCGGGCTCTCTTTATGTTTCGGATACCAACAGTCGTCGTATTTACAAAGTCAAAAGCCTTACTGGTGCAAAAGACCTGGCTGGTAATTCGGAAGTGGTCGCAGGGACAGGGGAGCAGTGCCTGCCTTTTGATGAGGCCAGATGTGGTGATGGAGGGAAAGCAGTAGATGCAACATTAATGAGCCCTCGAGGTAAGGGGCATCACAGGCAGCACCTGCTGTTGTGTAGCAAATGGTTGGTTTGGGTAGGATAACCCAGAAATAAAACATTTACTCGAGGCATTGTTTATTGGCCCTAGGATTGCAGTCCTTTGGAATTAATGAAAACACTAGAAGAACTATAAAGAAATACTGAATAAAATAAATTGTTACCTAATGGCCACGTATATAGTCTAGCTTCCAAATTGAATGAGTAAATGATTCTGACTTATTATATTGAAAATGACATTATGGTGAGCTTTCCTTGATTGTTCGAACTAAATGTTGTTCCTAGTTCCAAACATATCCTTGGATGTTGTAGGCCAAGAATCTTTTCGGATCATTGAGCATATTGGTAATTTCAAAAGCATATCTTGGATGTTCTCACAAAACAATCATTTACCAAACTTAGCAAAAGTTGCTTCTCGTACTCTCTGTCACTTCCTCTTTATCTCTCCTCCCCCCCACCCCTCCAATCTCAGGCAGGTAAGCATATTTGCAAACAAAATGCTGAGCTGCACACACCTACCATATTTATTTTTTAAGAATACCCACAGGGCTTACACAAAGCCCAAAGGCCTTCTTGGAAATAAAAATAATGCTGGAAATGTGTGTTTTTCTTTTCAGCATGTCGTCTTTCCATGTGATTATTTTTAATAAAGAAAAAAGAAATAAGTTGAGTGGCACAGGGAGCTTGGTGAACACCAAGGAAGATAAAAAGTCTCAGATACTAGGCAACATTACTAAGTATTTGCTTGGAATATCACTTTTTGTTGCAGAGTAGCAACAGTGTATGACATCAGTAGTTGAAACAGATAAAAGATAAAGAGGTGCAGAAGAAAGGGATGATATAACTTATTTGGACCTGAATGCCTGAACTCAATTAGTGACAGATAAGTTTTAGAAGTTTGAAGATTTTTTTTCTTCAAATGCATGGGTGCATGTGTTTCCATAACATAAATATAATTTATTTAACAATTTTTAAAATCATCCCTTTATAACATTTGTCAATGCCTTCTGTGTAAAACTGACAATGCACATTTCTGAGGTAAAATCTGAAAAAGTGCCTTTCGTACAGGGAACAGTGGCAAGAAATCTGAAGAACTTTAGGGTGGCATGGCAACAAATGACGTAGGCAGTGAGATTTTCTGAACTTTATACGAAAGCTTTATTCCTAGATTTCCAAATTATGTTTTATTTAAATGTAGTCTGTACTGTGAAAAAAAGAAAAGAATGAATAACCCTTTTTAAACACAAGGAAAAAGAAAACAAGTCACATTGTATTAGGATTAGAATGGGAATGAATTTATAGAAATTAAAAATTAAAAAAATATATTGGACTTTAATGAGAAATACTCTTTTAATTGGTCAAAACTGAATTTGAAAGCACAAAACATCAAAAGGATAAATTATCAGGGGAATGGTCAATATATAATGATAGATGATAGATGATGATATATACAGTATAATCTAACCTTATTTTTACTTTTGTTTCATGTTGGCAGGTATTGCAGTGGATAAATATGGCCTTATGTATTTTGTTGACGCAACAATGATTAGGAAAGTTGATCAGAATGGTATCATATCAACTCTGCTGGGCTCTAATGACCTAACTGCTGTTCGGCCGCTGAGCTGTGATTCCAGCATGGATGTCACCCAGGTAGAATGTTATTTGCTTCTGATAATAAAACAGATGGATAAATGTCTTGTGGTTACCTCCAAGATACACCAGAAGTTTCAACATGCTGGGGGAAAAAGTTATTGCTGATTATACAACATACAATATTTAACATAATTAGCAACACAAAAAAGCCAAGCCTTCTTTTCAGAAGCTTCTATATATCTACAACAGGAAAAAAAGAGAACTGTGATACAGTAATGTGGTTTAATTAGCTTTGGTTATCCTTTATCTGGAAAGGGGGCAATTAATCCTTTATATAAGCATCCAGAGAGCTGACTGCATGTAGGTTTAATGAATACTGAAAAGAATATTGTCTAAGGCAATTCCATACAGCTTTGATACTTGACTAACTCTGTTAAAACTGGCCAATTATTTGCTGTTCCACACAAACCTTTGTTCATCCCAAGTTTTTAAAGCAATAGTAATGTGTTGCTTATTCTATAGGTGCGACTGGAATGGCCAACTGATCTGGCTGTCAATCCAATGGATAACTCACTGTATGTTTTGGAGAATAATGTCATCTTGCGAATCACTGAGAACCATCAGGTTAGCATCATTGCTGGTCGTCCAATGCACTGTCAGGTTCCTGGGATAGACTACTCTCTTAGTAAACTGGCCATTCATTCTGCTTTGGAGTCAGCCAGTGCCATCGCCATCTCACACGCTGGCATTCTTTACATCAGTGAGACAGATGAGAAAAAAATTAACCGCCTTCGTCAGGTCACCACAAATGGCGAGATTTGCCTTCTGGCTGGGGCAGCTTCAGACTGTGACTGCAAAAATGATGTCAACTGTAATTGCTATGCTGGGGATGATGCTTATGCAACTGATGCCATCTTAAACACTCCATCCTCCTTAGCTGTGGCACCAGATGGTACGATTTACATAGCAGATCTTGGAAACATACGCATCAGAGCCGTCAGCAAAAATAAACCAGTCCTCAGCTCTTTCAACCAATATGAAATCGCTTCACCAAGAGAGCAGGAACTGTACATCTTCAACATTGATGGCATCCATCAATATACTCTCAGTCTTGTCACGGGAGAATATCTATATAATTTCACCTATAGTGCTGATAATGATGTGACTGAGTTGGTTGATAACAACGGCAACTCTCTGAAAATTAGGCGGGATACAAATGGAGCTGCACGCCATTTTTTAATGCCTGACAATCAAATTGTGACTCTTGCTGTCAGCACCAATGGTGGTCTTAAAGGAGTGTCAACCCAGACCTTGGAACTTGGATTAATGACCTATCATGGAAGCAGTGGTCTCTTGGCAACAAAAAGTGATGAAACAGGATGGACAACCTTTTATGAGTAAGGCTGTTTTTAGAATAACCTATAGTGCATATTCATTGTCTATCTGAGTAATCATCTGTCTTCATAAGGAATAATGTAGTACATTCTTTTTTTCATGCAGGATGTCTCAGATAAGGTAGGTCTAAACATGTTGAGTGGTCTCCAAATGGAGCCTGAGCACTCCTTTTTGCATGCATGCTCTTGTTTACACTTATTGTGTCACTATGGGTTTCCATATAGCTTGAAATGTTTTATACAAAAATAAAATTTGACAGAGTCAAAGACGGAGCCAAAGAATGGATAAAACATTGGTAAGAGAACATTGAATGAATTAACCAGTGCTCTGGTTCAGTCATGGGAAAAAATAATACCATTACAGTTCATTTACAGCTTTTTTATCTATATTAAGAATGCAGTAATATATGTCTTATAAAAAATAATGCCTATAGAACAATTTGGTGTAATAGTTAGGACACCAGGCTATAAACCAGGATACTATGAATTCTAGTCCTTCCCTAGGCATGAAAGCCATCTGAGTGATCTTGGACCAATCAGTCTTTCTCAACCCAAGGCACTTCTCAGGGCTGTTACTGCAGCAAAATTAGGATGTGGAAGGAGTATTGGATACGTTTACTGCCTCAAGTTATTTATAAAATATAATAAAGGTGGAATAACATTTTTTAAAAAAAAGATGCCACATAGTCTTTATTATTGAACCTAGAGAAAAACAACTTTAATTTTGAAGATAGAGCTTTGTAAAAGTGGGTGTAATTTTGAAATGCCTAAAGAATTTATTGGTGTCCAGTACCAGTAGGACAAAACTTTGTTAACCTTGTCTGTCAGGACAGAGGATATTTATTTGCCCTATTTATACTGCCTAATAGACTCTGTCTACAGCCCAGTAATCTTCCTCCCCACAGGGATATCAATATTACAGTTACTTTTGGAATTCGGGTAACAAATCTTGCCCTTCAAATGTCAGGATAGTGGGATCATCTTCTATACAAGCAGATAAAGCATTGATAAAATATACCGATTGCTTGTTTCTGCAAATAGTAAGGAAATCACATCCTAAAATATATATTTTAAAAAATCTATGTGATATACTATTTCCAGAGAGTCCAAAAATTGCACTTACTTCGGGAATTAGGTTAGAAAGAAAATGCTTTTCTATATAATTGCAAGAGATTAAAGTATTGTGCATTTTTGGGAAAAAAAAACAACCTACACAAGCAAAGCAGGTTTTTTTAATTGGCATTCTGCAAATATGGATGATGAAAAATACTAATTTTCAAAAAGATCATTTCATAGATAGAAATGGATAAAATATTAACACACACATCTAAGCTAGTTGTTTATCTTTCACATAGAGTTTGCACTCAAAAATAAAATAACTACTTATAAGAAAGCATGCAAACTTTGTATGCTAAGTTATCAAGCTACATTACTTATTTAACTCTATTTTTATAAGTTCAGCCCCACTGTCCAAAGTGGAATATTTTTTTTAAGAACACATTTGCTATAGATGAATATTTGCATGTTAGGAAATTGTCCATTGTAATGGAAAATCAAGACAGTGCCTCAGTTCTACTCACAAGAAGCTTGCTGTTTCACGTGAGCATTTGTACACTTGGTTCCTCACAATGTTCCAGTCTGAATCTAATGCTAAATTTAGGAGAAGGGAGCCATCATCAGTTTCTTCTTCCCTCCTCTCCTTGGGTACAGCCACCATAAGATTAGAAGCTTCAGATTCTTAGTTTATCATTAGATCAACTTTCAATTATATTTGAACCAAATGAAAAACTATCTAATTTAAATAAGCCAATATTTTTTAATAAATCAATGGTTTTTTTTTACTTTTGACCAGTTTCTTTAAAAAAAAAGATGATTTAAACTAACTACAGATTCAGGTATTACTGAAATGCAGTCGGTGCGATACAGGAGGCAGAAACAACAGAGAAGCAAAAAGAAAACTGTGTAGACTTAGTTTGACAATTCTGATCGTAACTATAGTTGCTTTACATGAAACTAAAACAATCTGTATACATAATAACAATTACACAAGGAAATTGCATCTAAGGGCCTTTCTCTGTTACTGAGTTATCTATCCATACCTGACCAGCAGCTATACTGGTCAATGACTGAAATAAAGATTTGATTTGACAACTGGCACAATGCTGCTACATCCAACTCTTCAGTTAGACAACAGCTGACGGCAGCTGATGAGATTCAGAGGTGGGGAAGAGTGTGTACATCAGCCAATAAGCACAGATCCCGCCCATTACTGGACACCTGCTTTTTCAATCACATCATATGAAGTAAAATGGAACAGATTATGTAAACCTTGTGGTGGCTCTTAAATGCAATGATATTAGGTTAAAGAAGGAAACACTGTTTAAATATTAGTACAGCTAAAGATGACAGATATCCCTGTCACTCATGGACCAAATATGAAAATCACATAGCCTCATGAATACATGGAAGTTGCTATGATGTTTGCGTTGCTTGGTACAAGTGGGTTCAAGTAGGCAGACTTACAATATGAGAATTACACTTTTCAGAAGAAATGCCTGTTGCAAATATGTCCTGTGAACATGTATTGTTTCCACACCCTCAGCCAGGGTCATGTTTTTCGATGAACAGAAAAAAGCATTTCTTTCATTTTGACTATTAATGTCTTCTTGTTTTTTTTAATGTATAATTCTCACACCAAACAAATGTAATTTGAGAGCATAAATAATCATATGTCTGGTTTTTCTGATTGAAAGATAGTATTTTCCAAGGCTCTATTCATTTTTTGTTATTTTGATGAAATTTGTCACTGAAGAAGTTCAGCAGTGCCATCTGCAGGTCAGTTTGTAAAATGATAGTAAACAGGTACAGATCTTTCTTAAATCTTACTGATAAAAGTTGCAATATGACTTTCAAGAGTAGTAAATGGGTGACCACATCCCATTAGTCCTGGTTTGCAAGACTAACGTACAATGTATTTGTAACATTCTTCATCCAATATAGCATGAAGTACTGTTTTGAACTGTAAAGGAGAAAAAAGATTGGATAGATTAAAGTTTTCTTTGTTTTCTTTGTTTGGTGTTTTTTTTTATCTTCATTAGTTTAGGCATACAGATGCTCAGTTCCTGAGCTGTCAGATTATTTTGTTTGTTTGTATGTTTGTTTATTTACCCTGTTTATTTACCCTGATAATAAGCCCAATTGGGCTATTGAGCGCATGGCAATAAGGCCACGCGCTTATTTCAGGGTTCAAAAAAATATAAGACAGGGTCTTATTTT
>JANHZT010002101.1:3523-28092 GCA_032468215.1 Stegonotus admiraltiensis | reverse complement strand
AGTAGACAGTTTAAGGTTAAAGTTTTGGGGGTTTGGGGAAGAAACTAAAGAGTCAGGTAGTGCATTCCAGGCATTGAGCACTCTGTTACTGAAGTCATATTTTCTGCAATCGAGTTTGGAATGGTTTACCTTGAGTTTGTATCTATTATTTGTTCGTGTTTTGTTGTGGTTGAAGCTGAAGTAGTCAATGACAGGAAGGACATTGTGACAGATAATTTTATGTACTATGCTTAGGTCAGACTGAAGTTGGCGTAGTTCTAAGTATAGTGATGACATTCTTGGACAAAGTTGTCATGGTTTTACAGTCAAACCAGAGGTAAATTTTCATTCTCACCCTCAGAGAAATGATCCTTTGAGCACCAATCTTATTACTCACTTGCAATAAACTCTGCTCACTTTTCATTTTCTTCTTAAAGTTACCTGCTTCTGGCCAATACCTTTCTTTTTTTTTCCCAAGTATTTTTTATTTTATACTGTTTATACATATCAATGTGTGAATAGTGTGATATCTGAGTATCATACATTTCAGTACAATGAACATAATGTTATTACTCCTAGTTACTACATTTCATTTTCATAGTTTCATGTACACATATCTTTTACTATCACCCTTCAATTCTAAATCTTCCTTTTGTTCTTTCATATACCTTCATGTCAATATATCTATATATCCATATATCTATTTATTATTATTCCCCTCTTATTTCTATCTCAGTTTATTTTGTTTGTTTTTCCCCTTCCAATATTGCTATAATATTCAAATACATGTTTTTTTTCCACTTCCTTTAGTTAACTCTTCACATCAATTTATATCAAAAATTCAGCCTTCAATCTTTCATTATTCATTGCCTCAATGTACACTCCTAGTACCAATCACAATCATTAATATGTAATTCTATAATATAGAGCATAATTCTATTAATACACATATGTATATTAAAATAAATTATTTCATTATTTAATCACTCATTTTTAGTTCTAATATTTCACTGCTAATCATGTTTTTATGCATTTTTAATATTTCAAATTCTAGTTTCACTTATTGTTTCATTGTTATTCGTACTTCTCCTATTTCCCTTATTCCATTTTTCATATCTATTTGTATTGAAATGTTATTCTAGTGTCCATTACACTATTTGTAAAATAATTAACAAACCTATGTAATTCTAATATTAATACATATTTATTAAGATATGTTTATGCAGTATTCCTTTCCTTTCCTTTTTTCTCCCTCTCTCTTATCCATCATCTCTTGGTTGTATCCAAAGCTTTAATCTTATTTTCCTTTTGGTTTGCCTCCCATATTCATCCCTTATGTCTCTTACTCCCTTTACATCTAAACCAGTCTTCTGTTTATATAGTCTAACTTTTTCTCCTTTCTGTACCCTTTCCTACTGTCTGGTTCCAAAACTATCTGCTCCTGACCCCTTCCTCTTTTCCTCTTTCCTCCCTTCCTGTTTCTCCTGTTCCCTTTTTGTGTCTTTTACAGTATATTCCTCCCTTTTTAATTCCTTAACCACTATTAGCTTTAATAATAACTCATCCTTGTTGATTTCTTTCTGTTGGCTTCTCAATTCTGCTTTTTCCTCTGTTCCTTCTGGTGGTTCCATTCTTTCCTCTTTGGTTTGTTCTTTGTCTATTATCACTTGTAGTATATTTTCCAGTTTTTGGTCTATAGCTCAAATATTCCCTCAGTACTTTGAAATAACTCTATTCCACTTTTCTTCTCTCACTTCCGTCTTGTGTTGTGTCTGTATTTAATAAGTTTCCTTTTTGGCCAATTGTCCAGGAATCATTAATTCAATACAAATCTTCCAAGTCTCAATCAATAATCAATCCAATCAATTTAAATTCACCAGAGGATTATCCACATCTCTTCAAGTCCCTTTTATATGCTCAATAGTATTCAGAGGTCTCTTAGCTGAAATTCTTATTTAATATTCAAATCTCTGGTGGTCTTAGGGCAGATACTTATCCAGCAAATAGTTTCTGTCCCTTTAAATAGTTAGGCAGTTCCCTTTTCGTCAGCAGATGGTGGTCTTGCTTCAGTCTGCTCAGCCTCTCTGCGATGTTATTCATAAGCACAATTTAATTATTTTAAATTGTAAGTCCGGAAATTGAGCAATGGTAGAAAAATAAAATTTGGGATTGTAATTCCAGCGTTTTAAAAATGCTTCTTCAATGCCACGTCTTTAATTTTAAGAATCCAAGCTTCTATTCATTTTAAAAAGTAATTTTCCTCTTAAATCCTTCTGCATTTCTCCAAGTGCCTGGTATGCTACTTCAACAAATAATTCTGGATATACTTTCCCCTTAGATTCCTTGGGGTCCAATTTCAACAAAAAATATTTTCTCACCCAGTTCGCACGCAATTCACTTTCTCTGCTCCTCACTGTCTTAGTTTTTCAGACGGTCCCCTGACTTAATGGCAGCCATTTTGACTGCCGCTGCTCTTCATCTTTGGAGGGGGCTTTCTGAGTCAGGGAAGCAAGATGCGGCTCTCCTCAACCTGCACGGTGGTCCCCCTTTACCTCGCCTCCCCTCCAGGGTGGCAGTGACCCCAATTTGGAGCCCTCTGACATAGAGAGGGCAGAACAGAGCGTGGTACCACTTCCGAAGGTGCCAGAAGTTCAGCCGGAAGTCTCCTTTGGATTTCTTAGCAGTAGGAAAACAGCTAACAAACTTCTAATTACTATTGGTCAAATACAGGTAATCCTTGATTTACAACAGTTCGTTTAGTGACCATTCAAAGTTACAAAGGCACTGAAAAAAGTGAGTTATGACCATTTTTCACACTTATAACTGTGGCAGCATTCCCATGGTCATGTGATTCTCTTTTGTGACCTTCTGACAAGCAAAGCCAATGGGAAAGCCATATTCACTTAATAACCATGTCACTAACTTAACTGCAGTGATTCACCTAACAACTAGGGCAAGAAAGGTCGTAAAATGGGGCAACATTCACTTAGCAAATATTTCACTTAGCAACATAAGTTTGGGGCTCTATTGTGGTCATAAGTCAAGGACTACCTATATTAGTCAATCTCTTGCTATTCTTGTCCGTGTTCTATACCCAAAACAAAATGCAGCCTTGGCAATAGAGTGATAAAGTAAATGGTAAAGTGAATAGGAATCTATTCTAGATGCATACAGAAGGGGCAATAATAGAGCATTGAATATGTGGAATAAACAAAATCCTATACCTAACCTTCCACTGATATAATAGTATTTATATACTTAGTTACAAACAAGAGCAAATAGATTTACTGTATTATGCCTGAGAATCTAGAATTGTCAAAGATGGGCATTTTGCTATGCTTTATGCTGCTTAATCAGGTGTTAAAAGTGACAGCTGCAAAGACATGTACCAAAGAAAAGCATTTCATACACACCCCGGTGCTTGAGAAAAAGGACAGTCAGTGACAGAGTTTGCCTTATGTGGGCTTCAGTGGGGAAGAACAAAGGTAATCCTTTCCTGTCAAACTGTCCTGCATTTCTGAAAGAAACACTAGCAGGGATGTGACTAAAAGGAAATGGCAAACTGGGTCTTCTTTCCCTGCTATTATGAGTGAGAAAAAAAATTAAGCATGCATTCTTGGCTTCAGGGTTCACATCACAATCTTTGGCTTAAATAAAACAGCATAAATAAGGTTAAATTTAGTGCAGGAGTGTCAAACTGGTGGCCCACAGGCCGGATGTATCACCCACAGGCTACGCCCACCCCAGCTCCAGGAAGGAGAAAAACATCGCGATACATCACATGACGGCAATGTGACACCGCAAGTTTGACACCCGTGATTTAGTGGATTGGGGTCCTGGTGTCTTATTTCTGAGAAAATGAAATTAAGACAAGGATGATTTTTTTAAAAAGTACTTCTTTGCAGTACACAATTGACATGTAGAATTGATTTCCAAATCTTTTAGAACTGAATTCCAAAACGATTGTTTGAAAAGCCTTGTTACAAAGAATTAGGGAATGACTCACAGTGTTGAATTGAAGGACAATTTTCGAGGATAGTCAGCTTCACTGTAAGAAGGCGGCTATGGCACTTAGTTTGATGAAATAATTTTTATTTTTCTACAGTATTTGTGAGCTGTGAAAATCCACTAGCAAGAAGAGAGAAACAGTAAGGATTTGGTGGTTTCATGGTTTGGTTTAAATGCAGACCTATAAGATAGATAACCACAATTTTTTAAAGGGTCCACACTTCAAGTTCAGCTTCTTGATTTTCATATATTACACGAACCTAACCAATTATTATTTATTCAGCAAACTCTAGTTAACCGATCCATAACTTAATGCTACATGTGAAACAGTTCATAGTGTGTCTTTCCTGAGGATTCCTCTTCAGTGTTTATGTAGAATTATTTTGCCTGCTTTGCTAAACCATATAAAGTTCTGCTTCTCATTCATTATAAAAAACATAATTAAGCCTGCTGAATAGAGCTATGCTATAATGTTATTATGTAGACAAGAATTAATATCTATTAGCAAAAATAAATTATCCCAAAATGAATACTGTGTACTCTTGTTTTCTGCATGCCTCTATGAAGTTGTCTCTCTTTTGTGTATATAAATAATGTTTAATAAAAGCCTCAGTAAAGCACTCTTAGGACCTGCCTATTGTGCCTTGCACAAATAAAGAAAGATTAGCATATAGATAATAACCCTCCCCAAAAGAGAAACGAAGTGGCTTATTAGATCAATTTAAGTCATGGTACTTATAATAGTGCGATGTGTACTCCCAAAGAGAATGTATTTCCATGTAATTAATAAGAAATGACCACATTACACTCGTTTCAAGAAGCATGAGGACTAAAACATTCAGTATCA
Organism: Stegonotus admiraltiensis; assembly: GCA_032468215.1. NCBI lineage: Eukaryota > Metazoa > Chordata > Lepidosauria > Squamata > Colubridae > Stegonotus > Stegonotus admiraltiensis. The sequence continues at coordinate 23,258 of JANHZT010002101.1, read as the reverse complement.
AAATAGGATTTTTTTTCTTCGAGAAGATAAAGCATTTTTATTCTCTTTATTTCTGCTCCTGCGGTTTGACTGTAGAATGCCCCCGAGAGAAAAATGCAACTGGAAATAATAGTAAAAACTTCCATTGCACACTTTTTACAATATTCCTCCTTGCATAATTGCATAAATTAATCAGACAAGAGAATGAATCTGCCTTGTGGACAAATAAGCCAGAGCTTAATTTATATCAAGTACTATTTCTTTCAACATTCACATGAAAAATGATAGAACAGATAAAGGTTACCTATAGATGTATCATTGAGAACAATTAAAGGTATCAATGGTGATACAAGTTAACTTTCATTAAACGTTTAAAGAAAGCAATGAGTCCCAGTGTAAAGCCAATAGAGTCCTTCATAACTGTCACAAGAGATCTGACTAAGAAAATATAATATCATATACTCCATAAATGTAATATGATTCATCATAATTCCACACTAATATGAAGTGAGGCCTTTTATTAATAATGCCAATATAAATAGGCTAATTTTCAATTCCTTTTGCAAAAGTACATCAAGGGAACAGCTCCTCTGAAAATTATTTTTGTTCTTCAGTTATTAGATTACACACCAAATGCAAGAAGTTTCAAGACAATTCCATGTGGGAACTCTGACATCTGGGATAAGAACATTTCTTTTCAAAGATAATTTACTTTAGAGACATTTAGCTTAATTTCACTAAGTAGTAAAAATGAGAATGAAGAAAATGAAAGATAATTAAAAATTAATTCTTTACAAATCCTGATACATGTAATTGATTCATTCTGTAACTGAATTTCTTCAAAGTGTCTCAAGGTGAGAACTGGGCTCATTTTTGCTGTGAAACTAATTCAGAATCATTTTCAAGTCCTAAAAACAAAGCTCATGATCTATTTTCATACCTTTTGATATACTTTTTAAATTTGGATATGAGAAACAGTTTTCAGGACCTTTCAGCCAAACCTACTATAATATATAAGCTGAAGAAAACGTTCCCAGAAAGTGAAGAACACTTTAGTCACAGGTGTCAAAAGAAATCTAATTTAAAGATTTCTACTTTATTAATGTCTCATTCACAAATAGATGTCATGGGAAGTTGGATAATACAGGATTGACCTGGATTCCTTGGTCTGTCACAAATAAATGCAGCTATGTCTCTTCTACATTAGAACACTAGCTGCAATGCATGCTAAATTCAAGATTAGTATGATTCTGTGTTCTGACTTTTTAACAATCCTAGAGTCACCATTTCTTTTAGATCAGGTTTCTTTGGCTCAGTTCCTAATGGCCTTAGGAATATATTCCTATGTTCGTTTTTGAAAAGAATTCTATTGCATTCTCCTAATATTTTATTTACACTTTCTAGTCTAACCTGCAACCCTTACATTCTCTTGAGATGTCACATCTAAGCACTAACCAAGGCTAATTCTATAGCTTCCCAGACCAAATATGATTGTTCAGGTGCTTCCACCTGCTGGCCAGATGTTTACATGCATACTGTTTTTTTTTTAAGTTATCTCTGAAGAATGACCATTTCATACATGTACAAGAAAAAAAAAGCTTCACATCTGTTTGGCATAGAAATGATTAATTAATTAATCCAATTCAAATATCAGCATTAGTTGGTGCACGTTCTGTGTGTGCCCACCTTTAAGTCAGTCTTGAGTCCTGCCTTTCTTGGTAAGATTTGGAAAGTGTCTCCTTCATAGGGCTGAGAGAATGACTGATCCAAGATCATCCAGCAGAAGCTTAAGGCTCAAAGGCCACTCAGTTTCTAGCCTGATGTATTAACCACTATACAAAATTAGCTTTTGATGCACTGGGGGCATACTTTTGGTTTTGTTTTAGATGTATTTGTGTGCTGCTTCTAACTATGTGAAGATGATAATGTCCTAATAGTCACTAGCAGAGTGAGACACGGCATCCTGGTGAACGTGTCAATTTTTTAAAATGTTTTATAGTTTTTTTATGTATTGGAAAATTTAGGTGGTAGGTTGACAAGGATTTGTGTAGATTAAATTTGTTTTGTAATTAGTTGATCTGCCAAAAAAGAATTAAGGATTGGGAAGAGTTGCAGTGATCTTAAGGTGCAGTTCTACAGAGGAATTATTGAGTCTGTCATCTGCTCCTCTATAAGTGTCTGGTTCGGTTCTGAAACCCAACAAGACAGACACAGACTTCAGAGGATAATTAGAACTGCAGAAAAAAAACAATTGCTACCAACCTGCTTTCCATTGAGGACCTGTATACTGCACGAGTCAAAAAGGGCTGTGAAAATATTTACAGACCCCTCACATCCTGGACATAAACTGTTTCAACTCCTACCCTCAAAACGACCCTATAGAGCACTGCACACCAAGGCAGCTAGATACAAGAACAGTTTTTTCCCGAACGCCATCACTCTGCTAAACAAATAATTCCCTCAACACTGTCAAACTAGTTACTAAATCTGCATTACTATTAATCTTCTCATCGTTCCTATCACCCATCTCCTCCCACTTATGACTGTAACCTTGTTGCTGGTATCCTTATGATTTATATTGAGTGTTTCCCTATGACTATCATTAAGTGTTGTACCTTATGATTCTTGACGAATGTATTTTTTCTATTATGTACATAGAGAGGGTATGCACCAAGACAAATTCCTTGTATGTCCAATCACATTTGGCCAATAGAGAATTCTATTCTATTCTATTCTATTCTATTCTATTCTATTCTATTCTATTCTATTCTATTCTATTCTATGTCTACCAATTAACAGGCAGTAGCGAATAAAACTGGCACTCTAGATAGAGGTTAGGTGCAAGACAATTAATAAAAGGCAGTACAGGAAAGAGAAGCTTATTTGTTTGCTAGCTTGTAGGTTTAGATGCTGCCAGACTCCTAATGACTCTGGATGGCTTACAATTAAAAAAAATAGAAAGAATAAGATAAAAGAGAGAAATCCTGAGTAGCCAAAGACAAGACACCAGGGAAAAACATTCATAGGGTCTCATCTTTACCCTGCCCAAGACCTGGGAGAATAGCCAAGTCTTCAATAGCTTCATGAATATCATAAGGGTGGGAGCCACCTGGAGGATATTATTATCAAGGGTATATCTTCTATTTATATTTATACAGATATGTTTTATGAATTGTTATATTCCAATCATATAAAAGTTTTTGATTAATATTTAATTGTATCATACGATGAAATCACTTATTTCAGATGCATTTGTGGATGTAAGTGTAAGGAGGAAAATTCAGATCAGATATGCATTATATACAGTCCCCAGAATACAGAAACTCTAGATTTGGAATTAATACAGTTAACAATAGCTACAGTATAAATGTAAATTCAGTACCATGTTGCCTAACGTTCTCTAAATAATGTTTAGAATCAGGATGTTCACCATTTAAATAATTCCTTTTAAAATGCTGAAGACTTCCTGTAACAGTGGTTTCAACAGCTGTACTTCATTAAACAAGTCAGGCAGCAAAAAATAATCTTTTAAAAATAGATCTCTTTGGTCATGGATAAAAGTATTCAAATTAATTCAAATATGAAAGCAATGTCATATTTGAATGGAGAGAACCTCATTTATTTCCATAGGAAATGGAACTACTCATTAAAATAGAAAATAGTGGACTTAATTTTTTTTTAAAAAAATATTTAATAACTTGGTAGCATCCATGGAGGAAGCCAAGCTTGTTACGATATGCACAGAATCATCATAGATAGAATTGGTGAGGAAATTATTCCCCAGACTATTAATTCACTAGAAAATATACATCTGTTCCATATCAACATGACACATGACACTTCAAGTTGGATATAACATTTTTCTTTTGGGTTTCACTTGTGAAACATCTAATTTTAGCTCTCACCTTCCCTACAAAGAGATAAGTTCTACCGAATCCTCTTTTTTCAGCACCTAAACTTTGAAATATTTACTTGTAAGAAATTCCAGATAAGAATTCACTTCCATTATCTCTGGTTTTAAATAACTGGTTATTTAAGAGCAAGCTAGAAAATGCATTCTGAAAAATCCCTAACCATTAATTGAGGTGGTTATGAAGTCCTTTTCTTTTGCATATTGTCAGCTAATTGCCTTTACTCACTAGTTCCTTCTATAGTTGGATCTAATTCTTCTGAAAATTCATTGTTGAGAATTGAATTCTATTTAGATCTTTGAGGGTTTTTTCCCTGCCTGGGTCAGAAAAAAATGTCTTATTGGTTTGGAAATTTAATATATCATTTATTAATATGTGTACCATAATGAATATTTTCAAAAAAATAGCAAACTCACTAGGATGAAATTTTTAAGTTGTCTTGTTCAAATGATTCACCCACCTTAGTTTAAAATTGGCAGGTAAGGCTTTTCACATAGATTATTAATTCTGCAAAAAGTTTTTTTTAGCAGTAGTTCCACAGTATTTATAACTAGATTTCAAAGACTAAGTTATTCATCCCCTGATTGCTGACTGTTTAATCTGTATTTGTGTTATGTTCTAATATTTCCGTGGTCTGATTTTACTCAGTGTTTTTAAACTTTATTGTACTGAGTTAAAGATTTATCTTAAATAGATACGTTCATTTATATTAATAAATTTATCTACTAGTTCTTACCCTTATGTTAGGAACTGTATTCTCATATTTGCATTGAATACAAATTCTTCAGCATTAATTGCTTGCTTTGTTGCATTGTATAATTAAAGTTACTGGGAACTGAATTCAGTGGGACTTACTTCTGAGATTTTTTAAAAAATGGTACTCTTGCACAGAAAGAATTAGTTGGGGGAAAGACCAATATATTAGTAGACACACATTTCAGTATGTAACTGATTTTTTTTACAGGAAAAAAACAAATTCTGCAGTTTCTGCAGAATCTAAGCAAACCTACCAAATGCTTCGTCTGTGATTACAGTGTAGCAGTATATTAATGTTAATAATTTTGCTTTAATTAGGTCCATGGAAGAAATCTGCTATCGATTGATTATGATCGGAACATTCGCACAGAGAAAATATATGATGATCACCGGAAGTTTACACTCCGTATTATTTATGATCAGCTTGGACGTCCTTTCCTCTGGCTGCCCAGCAGTGGACTTGCTGCTGTGAATGTCTCTTATTTTTCAAATGGACGGTTGGCTGGGCTTCAGCGTGGTGCCATGAGTGAAAGAACCGAGATTGACAAACAAGGCAGAATTATTGCACGCATGTTTGCTGATGGAAAAGTGTGGAGTTATACATACTTAGAAAAAGTAGGTAATTGTTGGTATGGCCTATAGTTCTGCATTAACTGAAGTTTGGGATTTACTGACACTGGCATATGTCTCTATATATCATATAATTCAAAAATCATAACTGAGGTGCCTTTGTGTTTTAAGAACTTAAGCAGCATATTCATTCCCGAATGCTAGATATAAGCTAATGCTAGCACATACAACTACTGATTAATGCACTGTATCTTTAAGTTTAGGACTAAATTTAAATAACAGACCTTGTGCTCATCCTGTTTTTTTAAACTTATTTATTTCTTCTTCAGCCCCTATTTTTTTGCCTTGTTCTGGAGAACTCAGATGCACATTCATTTGGTCTGTTTGGTGGAAAAAAATCAACAACCCCCCAGAATTGTTAAATTATAGATTATTTTAGATAGATATGCAGGCAGACATCATTAAATAATTACATAAGCTGAAACACTCTAATTGAAAACCTTGGAATACAAACCCTTTTATTCTATTTTAAAATGAAGTGAGGTCAGCTCTTATAAGAACCAGCTTCCTTTTAAGAATTGCAAGAAATCCCATTTTAAGAATGGTTTGCCACAATCAGATTTTTTTTTGTGCCAACAGACAGTAACTGTTACATATGAGCTTTACTAATTAAATGTTAATGGGGTAACACATTGCGCGATCAAACTTTTCAGATTCTATGCGTGCCTTTGCCATGAATTGCAAAAAGTCTCTTTATGGTTAAAAAAAAATCCACAATAAATTCAAAGCACTCTTACAGGTGTGCTTAATATTGTAGCATTCTTTAGTGTAATATCAGAGTAGCCTACAACATAGTATAGTGCCTGCATACGATAATCCGAATTTGTAAAAATGAAGTCAATACGGAGTTTAACATTTCTTTACAAGCCTCATGGCATAAATAGAACAGAATGCACTGTTATTTATTTCACAATTGTGTATCAATTTGTTGTTGTTGTTTTTTGTCCTGCCAAATAAATTAATAGCTATATGCATTAAAATGTTTATAGCAGCAGTAGCTTTAACTGTCATGTATAAGAAGAAATTCTTAATGGTTTGTGTTGTATTGTGATACCCATCTGATACATTTTGATAAAAAAAACCAAACATAAAATATGACTTTGTTTTTTCACTAGTCTATGGTGCTACTCCTTCAAAGTCAGCGGCAGTACATCTTTGAATATGACTCTTCAGATCGGCTGCATGCTGTCACTATGCCAAGTATAGCTCGACACAGCATGAGCACTCACACCTCAATCGGCTATATTCGAAATATTTATAACCCACCTGAAAGTAATGCTTCAGTGATTTTTGATTACAGCGATGATGGAAGGATTTTGAAAACATCTTTTTTAGGAACTGGTCGGCAAGTTTTCTACAAATATGGGAAGTTATCCAAGTTGTCGGAGATTGCATATGACAGCACAGCAGTGACTTTTGGATATGATGAAACTACGGGAGTCCTGAAGATGGTTAACCTCCAGAGCGGGGGCTTTTCTTGCACCATCCGCTATCGTAAAATTGGCCCTCTGGTTGACAAACAGATTTACAGATTCTCTGAAGAAGGTATGGTCAATGCTAGGTTTGATTATACCTATCATGATAATAGTTTTCGAATAGCTAGCATCAAACCTATAATAAGTGAGATCCCTCTTCCGGTTGACCTCTATCGTTATGATGAGATCTCAGGCAAAGTAGAGCACTTTGGCAAATTTGGGGTAATCTATTATGACATAAATCAAATAATCACTACGGCTGTAATGACACTGAGCAAACATTTTGATACACACGGACGGATTAAAGAAGTTCAGTATGAAATGTTCCGATCACTCATGTACTGGATGACAGTGCAATATGACAGTATGGGAAGGGTAACTAAGAGAGAATTAAAGCTTGGGCCTTATGCCAATACAACTAAATATACATATGATTATGATGGAGATGGGCAGCTCCAGAGTGTGGCAGTCAATGACAGACCAAACTGGCGTTACAGTTATGATCTAAATGGCAACTTGCATCTCTTGAATCCTGGGAACAGTATCCGATTGATGCCCCTGCGCTATGATCTAAGAGATAGAATTACGCGACTAGGTGATATGCAGTATAAGATTGATGATGATGGTTTTTTGTGTCAAAGAGGTTCTGACACATTTGAGTACAATTCCAAGGGCCTCTTAACAAGAGCTTATAATAAAGCAAATGGATGGAGTGTTCAATACCGTTACGATGGATTAGGAAGACGAGCCTCTTACAAAACTAACCTGGGACATCACCTTCAATATTTTTATGCTGATCTTCACAACCCAACTAGGATAACACATGTGTATAACCACTCAAATTCAGAAATTACCTCTCTGTACTATGATCTGCAAGGTCATCTTTTTGCAATGGAAAGCAGCAGTGGAGAAGAATATTATGTTGCCTCGGATAATACGGGTACACCTTTGGCAGTTTTCAGTATCAACGGTCTAATGATCAAGCAACTGCAATACACAGCCTATGGGGAGATCTATCACGATTCTAATCCTGACTTCCAAATAGTCATTGGATTTCATGGAGGGCTATATGATCCCTTAACAAAACTGGTCCACTTTACTCAAAGAGATTATGATGTTTTGGCTGGACGTTGGACCTCTCCTGATTATACAATGTGGAAAAATGTTGGTAAGGAACCTGCCCCATTCAACTTGTATATGTTCAAGAGCAACAATCCTCTCAGCAATGAACTGGATTTAAAGAACTATGTGACAGGTGAGAAATAATTAATAGTCTGGAAATCTAAGGAACGTTGTAAAAAAAAGTGTAAGAATGCTATTTTGCTCTTAGGAAACTCATTTAATATCAAGTACAGACTCAAAATGCTTCATTTTGAGCAGGATAGGAAGAAGATTGCACTGGTTAAGGAACCAACTTCTATGGTTTTGAACAATGGTAATGTAATCATGCATCCAGTCCTGTGGGTTTAAGATCAGCTAGAAACAGTTGGACTTAAGCACACATGATATGCATCAAGTTAATCCATGTAATAACTGTTTTTGGATTGAGCAGAAGAATCACACTTCATGTATGTGAATTAACCTTAGCAATGTAAAATGCTAAAAGTTAGGAGATTTTATAAACATACTTTGCACCAATTTGCACATGCAATCCCATGCTTCTGTTATATACAGCCATTTAATTCAGGGGGATTTAGCAATGCTTTGAGATAAATCATATGCTAAGGATATAGTTCAATGTTTGTCAGCCAGTGGTTTGTATTGGTGATAGGTTGTAGTGTTCTGGGTAAGAGTTGATTTTCTTTCCCCGATTGAGAAATAAGAGAGCAGCGAAAGTGGTCAGATCTGACACAGTGTTTAATAGAATCAAAAGCGTTAGCAGAAGCAAAAGGAAATCTTGTTCTCTGAGAAGCTCAAAGATTTGAATTCAATAACAAAAGTAAAATAAAATGATGTGTTGCATTACTTATCTCTCTCTATTATTTGGACATATTTTTTGTGAGTTTGGATTTAGACTGTTCGAAAATAACTGTGGGTAATTTTCAGTTTAGTTTTTAATCACAAACCAAAATCAAAATCAAATCTCTAAAGCCAGATCACAGCAAGCAAGCATACTACAGTTCAGCTAGCAAAAGTATAGCTTGATATTTATTTGTTTTCTGATATTTATTTATTTATACATCAGTAAACCATTGACTGACAAAACAGAACAAAAGGCAGGCATAGCAGGGACAGAAAGAGGAACAACGGGCAAGAGGGGAAAAAAGGGCAAAGGACTTAATATCAACCATCTGTATTATCTATATTTCTATTAAAAGGCACAAAACTTTCCAGGGCTGCTGGAAACAATACTGCGTAATTAGCATGGAGAGTCTCAAAGGAAAAGGCCTTTGCTCATTTCAGCCGTAGCCCCTTTTATGTACATAGAAGCAGAATAAAGTAAGACACTGATTGAAGCCTCCTTTATTCTGCACTACGAAGAAAAGAATTTGGTTGGATGAAGATGATGTATCCAACAAGAGGAACACTGTCCCCATTTCAGTGGTCTTCAAATTACCATAACTGATAAATAATAATATACAGAAGTCCTGTAAACATATAGGTCCTTTCAGTAAAATATATACGAGTTTTTATGTTACTATGTTGTTAGGGTTCCAAATCCTTGTTAGAGTGGTTGTTGGGACTTTATGTGCAAACAAAACAATGAAGGAAAGAGAAACTAACCAGGCTCCTAATAATAGAGTCGCTATAATGGGAATGAAATTTATCCACATCCTAAAGCAGAACAAGGATCAAATCAAGCGGGTAAGAATCATTATTGGTAGAAAAAGGGTGCCTTTGATCTGCATTGAAACTCACTCAAGGCCAGTGTAGCTATTGCGTAGTCCAGAAATCCTTTTAGGTATGGGCATTTCCCTACCCAAAAAATTGGTTAACAGAGTTGGGAGGGACCTTAGAGGTCTTCTACTCCAACGCACTGCTCAAGCAGGAAACCCTATATCATTTCAGACAAATGGTTGTCCAATCTCTTCTTAAAAATGTCCAGTGTTGCAGCACCCACAAATTCTGGAAGCAAGTTGTTTCACTGATTAACTGTCAGAAAATTTCTCCTAAGATCTAGGTTGGTTCTTTCCTTGATTAATTTTCATCCATTGCTTCTTGTTTTCAGGAGCAATAGGTTGCCTCCTAGTTGCAACCCCTTAGATATTGGAAAACTGCTATCATATCACCCCTAGTCCTTCTTGTCATTGAACTAGACATACTCAATTGTTGCAACTGTTCTTTCGTTGTTTTAACCTCCAGTCCCCTAATCCTAGTTAAACAAGTTTAAAATGGACTAATTTTGTTTTACAAGCTCACATCTGAGATCTCACATATTTTCATCTGAAATCTTGCAAAAGTGAATAATTTATTGAAATCATTTCCATTTTAATTATTTATAAATAGATAATACTCTTTTACTTTAATATGAGTACATATGGACACTAATTTCCCAATGCCAGCTGTCGTGCCAAAATGGGGAAGGCTTTCTTAAAATGTGAAATAATGTTTCCTTCCACATGTCGCGTAAATATTCTACTCTGTTGGTATTAATTCGCCACTTAGTACTAAGTTATTTATGAGTGCCTCCAAAGAAAAGAAATTAACAGCTAGTTAATAAAACCTTTTTCAGAACAGAATGTGGTACATGTCATATATTTTTTTAAGAAAAAGAAATATTCCCATTCATGCAGCTAACTGAAATTTACAAAAACTTTAAATGTTAGGCAAAATGAATTATATTTCAAGAAAGTTAAAACATAAATTATTGGAGTCGGGGAAATCTTTAATATCATCCATGATGTCTAGGATATAATCTTCTAAGAGAGGATAGATAGATGATGAATTGACAGCATGTCCTGGCATATTTACTTAGAGATAGGTAGGTAGGTAGGGTAGGTAGATAGGTAGGTAGCAGGGGTGGGTTCTACCTACCTTTACTACCGGTTTGCAATGGGGCCGTGTGCATGCGCAGAAGCGTTCCGATGATGTCAGGGTCATTGGGTGGAGCCTCCTGCCAGTTTTACTACCGGTTCTATAGAACCGGTCCGAACCGGGGGCAACCCACCAATGGTAGGTAGGTAGGTAGGTATCCCAAAAGCCTTTGAATCAAATTCTACCAGCAATAGAAATATTGTGTAAAAATGGCTGGAATGAAAAGGATTTAAAAAATCTGTCCAACAAATGTTTTAAACCGATGCTTCCCCAAAGAAGAGCAAACTGCACTTAGCATCCATTTTGAACATCCTGGTTGAAAATTGTGGAAACTGAAGGTCCAAACATCCACAGAGAGAATCAGGCTTGGATAGTTAGTTGGTCAACCTGTTTTCCTAATAGTTTTCCATAAAATTACTGTTTCCTTGACCCCAAATTATTAATCTTGCCTTATTGCTTTTTCTCCTCCTTTTGCCATGGCCTTCCATACCCAGTCCCTGGTGACACCTGACACCCTTTTACCAAGAAAGGAATTCTTCCTTTCCTTATGCAAAGTAGAACATGAATCCTGAAACAGGCTGTGCTATTCTCCTTCCTTCCTTTTATTTCCTATTAGAATAGCTAAAGTTTAAAAAAATTGAAAGTTAGTACAGGTAGTCCTCGGCTGACAACAGTTCATTTAGTGTCCATTCGAAGTTACAATGGCACGGAAAAGAGTGACTTATGACCATTTTTCACTATTACAACAGTTGCAGCATCACCAAAGTCACATGGTCAAAATTCAGACACTTGGTAACTTACTCATATTTATGACAAGTGCAATATTCCAGGGTCATGTGATCACCTTTTGCAAACTTCTGACAATCAAAGACTATGGGAATCCAGATTCATTTAACAACAATCTTCCTAATTTAATAACTGCAGTGATTCACTTAACAACTGTGGCAATAACAGTCATAAAATGGGGCAAAACTCAGTTAATAAACATTTTACTTAGCAACAGAAATGTTGGGCTCAACTGTGGTCATAAGTCGAGGACTACCTGTACTGTACCATAGATACTAGGGTGCAATAAATATTGTTTTAGATATTTATTGGTGGGGGTAATAGCTATAGCTTACGTTTTTCTTTCCTTTATGATGATTTTCGAGTTAAAAAGCATTCTAAGCATTTTACTTGCCAAAACTCAGAAAAGCTTCTCCTACGAATGCTCTTGCTTCTTTGTAGCAATGATGCAATATCTATCATTTGACTTTTTGGAACATTTTTATTATCCAAATTGTCAAGAAAAATGCTTCAGATCCTATCCTGGCTTTAATAAGTAGGCCCGAATTCAATTCTAGTTATGGTGTACCAGCCATCTTCACCTTTCCTAAATGTGCTTATTTTAATTCTTAGATGTGAAAAGCTGGCTAGTGATGTTTGGCTTTCAACTCAGCAACATTATACCTGGTTTCCCAAGAGCAAAAATGTACTTCGTACCACCTTCTTATGAATTATCGGAATCACAGGCATGTGAACATGGGCAGGTAAGCAGCAACTTCCTGTAGCTACATAGCTTTCTTTAGTGTTACATTTTGGGGTTGCAATCTAGGAGTGCTTTGCAATTTTCATAGGCATTTTTTAAATTTTGTAGAATTTAAAGACATTTCAAGATATGATAACAAACGCACCAGGAACCGTAGTGGTGCACTGGTTAGAGTGCAGTACTGCAGGCTACTTCTGCTGACTGCCGGCTGTCTGCAATTTGGCAGTTCGAATCTCACCAGGCTCAAGGTTGACTCAGCCTTCCTTCCTTCCGAAGTCGGTAAAATGATGACTCAGATTGTTGGGGGCAATATGCTGACTCTGTAAACCGCTTAGAGAGGGCTTGTAAAGCACTGTAAAGTGGTATATAAGTCTAAGTGCTATTGCTATCTTGTATCCATTCTTTAACATCAGGAGAATTAGAAGAATGCACTGATTGTGCCAATGCTTTTTGTGAAAGGGATATTTGAATGCTTTGCTTGGCCGTGTTATTCCATAAAGTACCAAGCACAGCTGATAAGAGTAAAACTAGTGAAACACTGATGCATTGGATTGAATCAGCTGGATAGATTCTTTTTTGGTAACTTTTGTTTAGAATTCCAGCATCATATCTTTTCATATTTACATTTGAAATATTACCTTGGCTACTTCCCAATTAATTGCTCCTATAGCATTTCACCTCTTAAGATAGCAGACAATGTTTGTCTCTTTATATCAGTACAGTAAGGGGCAATAACAGTACTGCAGAATCATCATCTCTCTATTTATCAATAATGTCTTTTCCATCTTTTTTTTTTTAGTTAATTACTGGCGTACAGCAAACCACAGAGAGGCACAACCAAGCCTTCATGGCCCTTGAGGGACAAGTCATATCAAAAAAATTGCATGCCAGTCGTAGAGAGAAAGCAGGTCACTGGTTTGCAACCACTACTCCGATTATAGGTAAGGGGATCATGTTTGCTGTGAAGGAAGGCAAGGTAACCACTGGCATTTCAAGCACTGCAACGGAAGACAGCCGAAAAATTGCATCAGTGCTTAATAATGCTTACTACTTGGACAAAATGCACTATAGCATTGAAGGGAAAGACACCCATTATTTCGTCAAGATTGGCTCCTCTGATGGTGATCTTGTCACCCTGGCCATGACAAGTGGACGCAAAGTATTGGATAGCGGAGTCAATGTTACAGTGTCCCAGCCAACCCTCTTAATCAATGGAAGGACTCGAAGGTTTACCAATGTTGAATTCCAGTATTCCACCTTGTTGATTAACATACGTTATGGTCTGACCCCAGACACTCTGGATGAAGAAAAGGCTAGAGTTCTGGACCAAGCTCGGCAGCGGGCTTTGGGGTCAGCCTGGGCCAAAGAGCAACAGAAGGCACGGGATGGCAAAGAAGGGAGCCGCCTATGGACTGAAGGAGAGAAGCAGCAGCTTTTGAGCACAGGGAGAGTCCAAGGGTATGAAGGATACTATGTGCTCCCAGTAGAGCAGTATCCAGAGCTGGCAGACAGTAGCAGCAACATCCAGTTCTTAAGACAGAATGAAATGGGAAAGAGGTAACCAATTAATCTGCTGTCATCCTTGCCTGGATGAATCAGTAGTTACAACTGTTATCTCCTCTCCTAAGGAGATGAAGACCATCGGGGGCATTCGGCTGAGCTGCTTTGGGATAAGGAGTGGCAAGAGAGCTCACATTTTTTGAGTCAAATGCTGCTGTTCAAGGGATTAAGAACTACATCCTGAAGTGGACTAAAGCCAGACTGAACACTTTTAAATCACTTAAGTTCAAAAGTACCCCATAAATATTACCCACTTGTTGTGGGTCTAAAGAAAAATAATAATAATAATTTCACAACAAAAAAAAAGATTGAAAAAGAAGGCCTCATCTTATATTACCTCACTCCATTCACATGTGAGCAAATGTTCAAGAAATCCAAGAGGGCCACCCACCATCCACTAAGTCAGCTGATGAGAAACGTTCTTCAGGCTGCTTGTTTGATAAAACATTCTCGAGGTTTTTCATTTAAAAGCAAAATACAGGTGCATTTAATACATGACTTCTGGGGTGATTTGTGTGTAGCAACTGGAAGAAAGGAGAACAGGAGCAACAGAGCACTGGAAATAGGAACAGAAATATAGTAAGGAATATAAATCTGAACTTGCACTCTGACCCTGCTTTTGTCTGACCTAAGGTTAACTAATTCAAAGAGGGCAGAGTGTAAAGTTCAATTTGAAATTGTGGCTATAAATCACTACTGATAAATTTCATACTCTGTTTGTCTTTGAAGATTCCATTGTGGACAGTAACACAGTTGCAGGGTGTAGTCTGTTTAGATTCAGTAGTTTGTTGGTCAGTTCTGGTAGAGCTGTGGGCATTGTGTTAACACTGTTGCAAATGGGCACCAATTCAGATCACCCTGTACATACATCAGCCAGAAGGCACAATCACTGTTTCAGATTTTAAAAAGAAAAAAACATTAGTGTGTTTGTTTGGTCAAGAAACTGAGACAATCACATTATGGTCACTAAGAAAAGGAAAAAAAAATAAAAATAAAAAATGAGTCTAATAAGAACTTTGGTACAAAACTTTTTTGTATTATACATGTATGAATTGTTCATTGAGTTTTTATATTAATTTTAATTTGCTGCTAAGCAAAGAATAGAGACAGGCAAAGATAATTTATGGCAAAGTGTTTAAATTGTTTATACATAAATAAAGTCTCTAAAACCCCTGTAAATTTAATGTCTTCTGTTTTAGAAACAAACGAGAAGCATAATAGAAAAAAAATCTAAAATATACTGAGAATTACATTAAAATGCTGAACATTGCATAGGTGCAATAGAGAACAATGCATGGCAGCTATAGGGAAAATTGGGAGCATACATTATTTTAATTCAAAATAATTGTTTCATTTAATTAAAATGATTTTCCACATGTATGGCAAAATGTTTTTAAAAGACCATTGGCAATTAAAAATAAGAACATTAGAACAACATTGTACAACAGAGAGTTATCGTGTGCCATATGTGTCTGTGTACACACACACACAAAAAAAACCACACACACTTTAAGGACATTAATTTCAACCGTTTAGTCAGTGCAAGAATTCAAATTAAAGCATCCCCAGCAGATTACTATCTGATCTCTATCTGATGCAGTCTATGAAAGAAAGCCCAACTCACTTCTAAATAATTGCTTTGACTATAGAACTACTAAGTTCTACAGAATGTCGATATACAATACGGAATCTGCCTTTCTATAACATAGAACAATTGTTCCATTTCTGACATCCTGCAATTATAGACAACAAGTCTTGATTTTCTTCTGCATGGCATCTTTTCAGGTTCTTGAAGAGTGCTATATCACCCCATAAACATTCCCAGTTCCTTCCACATCTCTTGGTTGCTACAACACTGATCATCCCCATCACCTTCTCTGAACCTGGTGCAAGCCCTTTAATTGTACTTAAAAGTGTGGTTCCTAGAACAGACAGAATAATTAAGATGGTGCCTGACTAATGTAGAATTAAATTCAAGTATTATTCATGATTTAAAAACTAATTCTTAAAATTGTGCTTTAATGAACACATTTCTTTTCTCCATACGGTAGAAACCAAAACAGTGAACTCTTTAACTCACAGATGAATGCTGACAAATTATTTCATATAAAGAAGCGTGCAAGCAAACTGGAAATGATACTGCCTAGAGCCCTTTAAATTGGCTTCAAATTTCAGTTCTATTATCCTAAGATGTGGGATTTTAGAATGTACCTACCCAAATACTAAGCAACTATTCCATTGTCTTGATTACATTACCTTTAAAGGCAGAATCATTGCAAGCACGTTGCAATACACATTAAAATATGTGTATTTTAATTTGGTCTCTGACCGCAATATATTTACTTACTACTACTTAAAGCACAGAGTGTCAAGCCATCTGTCAAACACTGTTACTCATTGGTAACCCAAATGGGGGAGATAAGTAAAACTATATAAAAATTGAAAACGATTACTATGCCATTTCTGCTTACAGATAGTCCTTAACTTACAACCATTCATTCAGTGACTGTTCAAAGTTACGATGGTGCTGAATGAATGGTGGTTCTGACTCAGAGTTACAGGAGATCCAGCAACAGCATGGTCATGTGATCTTGATCTGGGCACCGGTCAACCTATTTGCAGTTACAGCTGCTGAGCACCCTGCATATGATTGCTATTTGCAACCTTCCCTTCTGACTTCACTGGCTGCCAAGGAAGGTCAGAGGTCATTGGGATAAATCTCTTCCACCTACACACTCTTTCCCAGCTCCTCTGTGCTTATACCTTGCTGGCCATTCACACATCCTCCTGCACACTCTCCAACTTATGCCATACCCCTGCACACCCTCTCCAATCCACGTGGCACCTCTTGCACACTGACTTGCATTGCCACACTCCCGCCTTGACCCACATAGCACCTCTTGTGCATCCCACACACCCCCACATGACTTCCTAACCCATGCACCCCTGTGCGCCACATGAATCTTTCCCAATCTGTATGGCACCTCTTGCACATCCCCAACCCAACCTGTGTGATGTGTCTGGTGCACTGCCTTGCACCAATGTGAACACGCCCAATCTACGTGGTACCTCTTTCACACAGTCATGCACTGCTGCACTCTCCCAGACCTGCACAGCACCACTGCACACCCTTTCTGTCCCACAAAGCACTTCTCATTGCTGTGAACCCTGCACATCCACATCAAACCACAAAGACATCTGTGTAACAGATCCCCTTTCTGACTTACTTGGTGCCTCTCACACACTGCTGAACACCCCCATGTCTCATCCCCAATCCCTACACACCTCGCATACCCTCTTCTTCCCCCACCTCGCAGCAGCCACTTACCTGCCTGTCTGCCTGGAACTTGCAACTTCCTGCCATTTCCCCACTGATTTTGGTAATGGGAAGCTAAGCAGAAATTTGCCTTGCCCAACCTCCGTTGGATTCAGTTAACAACAACTGAGACTGCAAGGGTTGCTGTTGCTAAGTGATAGAATTGTATATTACGACTGCACAATTCAATTAGCAATGGAAAATTCAAAACCTTGTGGTTGTAAATCAAGGACTATCTGTACCTGAAGTTCATTTCTGAAAGCAGCGATGAATGGGAGACTTCTGTGCTTGCCACTGGCATACCAATATGAACCGAACAAATAAAGGTACTCCTTGACTTACAACATTTCGTTTAGTGACCATTCAAAGTTACATTGGTAGTGAAAAAGTGAGTTATGACCATTTCCCCACACATCTCACCATTGCAGCATCCCCATCATCATGTGATCAAAATTCAGAGGTTTGGCAACTGACGCATATTTATGGTGGTTGCAGTGTCCCGAGGTCATGTGATCACCTTTTGCGACCTTCTGACAACAAAGTCAGAGAGGAAGCCAGATTCACTTAACAGCTGGGTTACTACTTTAACAAATGGAGTGATTCACTTAACAACTGTGGCAAGAAATGTTGTAAAATGGGGCAAAACTAAAAAAAAAAGTGAGATAAATATCTCACTTAACAACAGAAATGTTGGGCTCAATTGTGGACTTAAGTCGAAGACAATCTGGTAATAGTGCTTGCTTCCTGTAGAACAGCAATGTTTCTATCAGATTGGAACAGAGTACTACAAGTCAATGAAACACACACTGGAGCAGGATGGGTGTATTCACTTCACTGCCTCAAAATTGCTTATGAATTGTTCTCAGCAGGATCACACTTCATGCTGATATTTGGTTCAGGTGCCACCAATAACTTGTATACTGTATAAGTAAGAATAAGGGAGACAGCTGGTTGCAAAGCTCTTCAGAAAAAGAGTTGTGAAAATAGCATGAACATTTTATTTCACAAATAAGTTGCACACTAATAACAAAAAAGAGAACCAGTATTTCTCTGTTTTCTTGCTTTAAATAAACATTTATCCAGAAAATTTTTTTCATGCAGGTTCAATTACTACCTTTACAGTCTGTCTATTATACACTATTTCATGCTTTGGAATGGAGTAATTCAGTAAGTTTTACTGGGAGGTTTTCTGTGTCATACACAGTGGTGGATTGCCCCCAGTTTGGACCGGTTCAATAAAACCGGTAGTAAAACTGGCGGGAGGCTCTGCCCACTATCCCCGTCATCAGGAAGCTTCTGCGCATGCGCCGAAGTGCTCGCACGCGGCCCCATTACAAACAGTAGTAAAGGTAAGTAGAACCCACCCCTGGTCATACAGAATAATGTTGAGTTGAGAAGGGAACTGATGTGAAGCCTATATTGTATAATAATTTTTTTCCCCATTGCAAGCAAAGCATCATAAATCCTGGTCAACCTATCTACTTAAGATAGTCAATATTATCAACCATCACATTTGAACACAGAAGAAGGCTGAGAAAACACAGCATAGAGCTATTCTAAATTCCATTAACATTAACACCAAAATGGAGTCCTTCAAGCCAAGTTTATTCTCGTTTACTTGACAATAAAATGAAAATGGTTTAACCATTGCCTACATCAAACCATTAATCTCAAATGTGTAGGGAAATGGGCTTTAAATGCAGGTGTCTCTAATAAAAGCAATAGGCAACATTTAGTGGGAAAGTACACTTTGTTAAAAGAATGAAACAAAAACCAAATATCTAAATGTCCATAGAAAACCAAAGTTTTGTGTGTATCCCTGTCTCAGAGGGTACGGAGTGGAGAGGTAGTCTAACATACAAAAAATGTTATATCTGATACAGATGTATTGAAAAAAAAATACAAAAAAAATTATCTCCACTTGGGAGATAATACCAATGCTTTCTGATAGGTTTGCTGTTGTCCTTTAAAATCATGAATCGGTCTGAATGGCATGATGTACTTTGTGATTCTGGAATGCTAGAAAATTACCGGTGTTCTTAGCAGCAGGTTTTTGACATCAGAGTACAGTATGCCTTCTATATTCACTACAGGTTTGTTTTGTGCTAATATATTATTACACAAACATTACACGAAGGTTCAGAAACAGAACAGAAGTTATCAAAACACACAATCATTATTCCTCTTAAGCTTTGTCCAAATGAGGTCACTGCAATCAATGAATCCCATTTCAGATAAAAAACAAGGTCATTTGGTAAGTGACTTTGGCCAGTCACTCTCCTTCAACCCAGGAAGGCAAATCTATTTTGAAAAATATTACCAAGAAAACTGCAGGGACTTATTCAGGCAGTCACCAAGAATCAAAACAAAGAAAAGTACACACACAGAGAGAGAAATACAAATGCTTTTCAGTTTGCTGTTGAAATATTTTTTGAGTTTATAATTATTACTAGATAGTTAATTTAGACATGCCAATACATATGCTAAGTTAGTTAGTTAGTTAGTTAGTTAGTTAGTTAGTTAGTTAGTTATTTGATTTCTATACCGCCATTCTCCAAAAGGACTCAGGGCGGTGTACAATCAAAATGAAAGAAGGATACAAAGT
>JANHZT010002100.1:458281-469224 GCA_032468215.1 Stegonotus admiraltiensis | reverse complement strand
TATTTACTTCTGACATGTAACCTTCTGATAAGGATTCTAATAAAAGAGCAGCTCAGGACACGCCCGGGGCTGGCTCATCTCGAGGAACTGTGTGTTTGTTTAGTCCTTTCTTTATGTTTGTATTCATCCCCTTGTTGGGGGAGTAATAGTTGTGATTATTCCCTTATGGAGGGAAAGATATATCTTTGCGCTTGTCTCATCCCCTTGTTGGGGGAGTAATATCTTTAATTTGCTGAGCAGCCCACCTTGTGCGGGGTAACAGTAACTCCGCAGTGAAGATCAATGCAAAATGAGACCCCAATCACATGGAGATAGGGGGCTGCCTTCACCTAATCAGACTACTAGTCCATGTCACATGACTGACACTGGGAGCATGCTTCTAAGATTTCGGGCAGGAATTCTGAAGACTGAACTCGGGAACTATTGCATGTAGACCATGTACTCTTTCCCTGAGCTTCCTCCATCCAACCATGAAGGTCCTGCACCACAGCCTGAATCTTGAGACAAGAAGAACTATGTATGTATGTATGTATGTAAATTATCACAAATATGCAGTTCTCATTCATAAAAGCAAAATCTCCCTCAAGTTGAGCTTGACTCCTGATGACTTTATGAACTGTCCCTATAGTTTTCTTTGCAACAATATGGAAGCGGGTTGCTATTGAGCTCTTCTTCTAATTTCCCAATCTAATCTGTAGTCCTGGGATTTTCTAGTGATTCCAATTAAAATAATAACCAGGGTCAATCCTGCAGCTTTTTAAAGATCACTCAGGGTTGGATAGGTGCTGGCCAGTCCACATTTACAAAAAAATACAATTTTGTCAGATTAAAAACTGAAGGCAACTACTAATGACTTGATTAATGCCATCTTGTCTGCCTTAGAGTTTTGTTTCAGCAGGAATGAACCTGCAGTCCTTAGAGAAATTAAAATAAATTGAACAAGACAAGCAAATTATACTCATGTTTTAGCAAACAGTTTGCTTTAATACATAGAACCCTGCTGGAAAATAATTTGCTGTGCAGTTCCTACCTGGGAACAGGTGAAATGGGCTGTAGATTCAAGCAACTGAGATTCCATTCCTTAGACTGCTGGGCTGCTATCTGTAGCTCACTGAGTTTTACCAAGTTCTTTCAAGAAGAAAAGAGATAAAAATACTTTGCTTTAGTACAATTGCAATTTATAGTTTCAATCTCACTTTTTGGGATACAGTATGTACTTCCAGAGACTATTTTTTTTCTTTGCAACTGGAAGGTATGAAAGATATTTTATAGGGAAGGAAGCCTGAAGCAAGAACTCACTTGTGCCCTCCAAGTCTTCCACTTGCCTGCTGACTTTTATAATCCCTTTGAAATTTGAGGCACTTTGCCATGTTTTCAATTTACATATCTTTTTTTTTTCTTCCTGTTTCATGTTATTACTATTCCTCAGTGCATAGTGTTAAGACTCAGCACAAAAAAGGCATCTTAATACCATTGTAAGGCTGGTATTGAATCTGGGGGGAAAGATGCAAAAAAAATCTTGTAAAAAAATTGCACATGTGCAGAAGTTATCACTGGTACCCAGACAAATTCTGACCATGAGTATTTTATTAGTATTTGTAATCCTAACCTGAGTTTGGATATCTTTCTTTCCTTATCCTTTTCCTTCCACGCTGGTTGAATGCTTGAACAGTGAACCTGCCTTTTATTTTGTTCCCGTTACATAAAGAGTCACCACAGGACTTACTAACCTGCATGCATATTGCCAATGCCAGATGTTCTACAGCCTCACCTAGATTGCAATCACTGCCTCTTGTTGGATGTCCACGAAAAGCATTCTGTCCTGAAAATGAAAAACAATTGCACCCATGAATCCAGCAGCCTCTTCTTGTGGGAAGATCTTTGGAAAAAAGCTGCAAGAAGATAATTGACACCATTAGCTAAATTGCTGCTGAGCAAAGGTGCCATATGCATTACAGAAAGCATAGAAACACATCAACATGCAAATAAATAGATACATGACAAACAGACAAAAGTGGGGGTGAAATACTGTATATACTGAATATATAATTATTGCAAAGGTAAAGGCCTTTTTTCAGTGTAGGAGTGCCAATTGATAGCATGTATCACAAAGCAGTGATGACTTCTCTTACATTAACTTGGCTGAGAAGTTTTTTCCATCCACATGACAATGATAAGCCGTTAGGTGCTGACAAACTCACATAAAGATTTGCATGATTTAACCCTGCAGAGATGATTGGGAAGAATCAGGAGAAGCTTGTTGGCTTCAGAATCACCTCCCCAGTATAGGTAGCCCTTACTTAACAACTGGTTGCTTAGCAACCGTTCAAAGTTATGATGGAAACTCTACCACCCCTCAAAAAAGAAAAGCTACTCATGGCCCAGTTCTGGAGTTTTGATAGCTGCACAGATCTCCACAGTCACATGACTGCATTCTGGGTGCTTGGCAACTGGCTCAACTTTACGACTGGTTGTAAGGCCCCCTGATCATGTGACTGCAATTTATAATGCTTTTTTGCCAGTTTCTAACCTTTTCTGTCAGTTTCTACTAATAATGTCCATAGGAATACACTTGTATCTATTGATAATTATGGCGTTTGCTTCACAACTGCCACATAAAAATCATAAAATCGAATCTGGTCATGTGGGTGCCTCAGTTTATAGCCATCATGATTTACAACAGAAATTCCAGGCTTCATAAGTCAAGGACTATCTGTACCTGCTTCTCCTGCTATTGAAAGCAGTAATAAAATCAGAAACGGTACAACAGTTGCTAACATGCTCTGAAGGACTACATTAACATATTTTGTGACACACTTTTTCTGAATGCTTTGCACAGCTGCATTAAATGCCATTCCTGTAATATGAGTACTTTCTGTGCTTTTACAATTTCTCCCTCCTGCCACCTTAACAGTTACAATTAAACTGGGAGTTTTTAGAGGGTCTCTGAAGGAAAATAAATCCTCTCATCAATGGGCCTCATCCAAATTCTCATCACTACCAGCAAGACTTTTATTTGGAAGAGTAACCAAATAATCTCCCCAGCCTTCCCCAAATCAATTGAATTGAAACTCAATTGGATTACCTCCTGTCTGTTATTGGGTTGGACTGTCCCCAGCAAGTTTCAAAAAGAAGCTATGGTGTTCCTTGGAAGCCTTCTGTTAGAAAAAGGCTAAATAGTGCAACTTTCATCAGGGTGACAAATAGTTTTGGATAAAGGAATTATTTCCAGTGTTGACATGAAACAATTTAAAATATGCCACAGCACAGATATATTTTCTTTTCTTTTTGCCATGTATTAATTCAATAATTGAGCACTATCTAGTTTATCTGCAAAATACATAGATGATACATAGACCTCACTCATATGGAATATATAAGTATACAGTATGTATGTATACATATATATGTATTGGAACTGCTTTGTAACTGTAATGAAGTCAGCTTTCAGGTACACCTGTATTGTGACCGAGAAAAATAGAAAATATCAAGCATCATTCAATTCACCTTTGCCTAATATAAAATCTACTATCTCCAAAGATGATTTCAGTTGCATGCAACAGGAATTAAATGTGTATAACAAGGCCAAGCTTCATTTATCCAGGCATAAATGACTATATTGCTGGGGGATAAACTTGCTTCTCTCAGCTTGCAAACTCCCTCATGGGGTTGATGTACATGAAATGTTTTGTAAATATAAAAATACTGCCAAAACACAAATACTGGCCAGATAAATAATTGTACTCATTTTTATTCTTATTTATTTTGCTTGTACTACAGGAAGTAAAGGAATGTGTAAGATACAGGTACTCCTCGACTTACAATCACATCTGAGCCCAAAATTTCTGTGGCTAAGTGAGACAGTTGTTAAGAGAGTTTTGCACCATTTTACAACCTTTCTCGCCACACTTTTTAAGTGAATCGCTGTAATTGTTAAACATAGTAACTTGGTTGTGAAGTGACTCTGGTTTACCCATTGATTTTGCTTGTCAGGTCACAAAAAGAATATGAAATGATACAAAAACTAACAACAACTGTCTCACTTAGAACAGAAATTTTGGGCTCAGTTGTGGTTATAAGTCAAAGACTACCTGTACCCTGGGACAGTGCAACCGTCATAAATATGAGTCAGTTGCCAAGCATCTGAATTTTGATCACATGATTATGGGGATGGAGCAATGGTTGTAAGTGTGAAAAATGATCATGCCACTTTTTTCAGTGCCATTGTAATTTCAAATGGTCACTAAGCAAACTGTTGTAAGTAGACCACCAGCTGTATTAGAATGGATCCGAGTCAGCTTTTCTGCCTGCTTTGTCCTACTGATAAGTCCTTTTAATTAAGCCATAAATAAACACAATGGATAGTATCTCCAACGAGGTGGCCGAAAGTCCTCTTTGTTCTGTCTCAGGATCTTCAAGTTGTATATACAATTATGGAAATAAACTATCCATATACATTTTTTTAAAATGGTGGAAAGACATAAATGTAAGTATATAGCTTTTTCCTGTCTCCCTCCATAAGCCAGGAATCTGCAAGAGGAAACATACTTATCTGTTTCACTTCACTTCTGACCATATCCCATTGGTCCATATTCCCAGGCCTCTTCAAGTTTGGAAATATGAAGTTATGACTCAGTGAAATTTGTTGCCATGAAATTTAATTGAAAACTGGCAAACTTAATATTGAAAAAAATGACACAACTTCATATTTACAAGAAAGCAGAGAGATGCCTTAACAAGCTTACTTGAATACCCTTGCATGCTCCAAGCATGTTTTTTAAACCTTTGAATTCAAAACCCTGCACAACAATAGAAGCCCCTAGCTTCATCTGCTTTTTAAAATTCTGTATAACTTGCAATGCAACTTAAATATCACTAGATCACAATTCATTTAAGTTTTGATAATGAAGCCATAAAGGAGCCATGAAAAAGATGAGCTTCAACACTCAAGAAGGTGGGGTGGGGGAATCAACCGGCTTTCCTTGTGTTCACACTTCGTTCTTCAAGATCAGTCTTCTGGAAAAGGTCAATTTAGATTAGAAGTGGAGAATGTTTTTCTGGAAGTTAAAACTCTGCCTACCCTAACAATAAATCGATGACTGTCACAATGAAACCATGCTAGGATCTCAGCCAGAACAATAAGAAACAAGAGAGGCCAAATTTGATTCTCTACTCCCCTTTGCTTAAACTTCTGTGCTTCTTCAGATTATTTGATTTGGCTTCATATAACTGTTTTTATCAGTTGCAGAGATAACATGCAGTTGAGTTTCAGAATTCGCCCTGATTGGAAACTGGAGCAGCTGATTTGATGCCAGAGTAGAGCATTCTTGTGGCTGACTGTATGAATGGAGTCCACTGAAAAATATTGTGTCTGGAGGCATGAGGAGACTCTATCTGTAGCATCTCATTCCTTTACACTAGCAAGCTATGCTGTTAACTCTGAATTAAGTTTCTCCATCATTCAGTTGCTCAACAATATGTGACAGCACAGGCCATTATTATTATACCTACTATTCTAATGTTATCCTGCCTTTTTAATATATATAAGGTGGCAAACATATCTACTACGCCTCCCTCATATTTTCCACACAACAACCACCCAGTGAGGTGGGTTGGGATGAGAGAGAGTGACTGACCCAAAGTCACCCTGCTGGCTTTCATGTCTTAGGGAGGCCTAGAATTCACAATCCTCTAGGTCAGCACCTTAGCTGCTATACCAAGCTGGCTATATATTATGACACTGAAAAATGGAAAATCTATCAACTATTAACCTGGAGGCTCAGAGTTCAACACATCAATTAATGCCCAGAGACAGAGTGAACGAAAGAGAGAAGAAACATAGGCACTAATGGCTCTATGCAACAGCCGGCAAGAATAATTAGTCAGGGATGCCAGTAACAACGTAAAAGCAAGAACCATTTTTCTGAAGTAATGTTAAATTAGGACTGTTGGTAGGATTTTTCTGTATCAGTCAAAGGAAGATTAATTTT
Source organism: Stegonotus admiraltiensis (assembly GCA_032468215.1). NCBI lineage: Eukaryota > Metazoa > Chordata > Lepidosauria > Squamata > Colubridae > Stegonotus > Stegonotus admiraltiensis. The sequence continues at coordinate 463,234 of JANHZT010002100.1, read as the reverse complement.
TCTGACCTTTATTTTAAATTTCAAGATATAAGAGCATACTTTTTTGTCATTAAGAAATTAATTCCTGCAAGTGTTAAGCTTTAGCACCCATTATTTACATCTCCAACGAAACTCACCCTGTAAAGCGCCTTGTGAGCAATCCACCGTAGTGATCTCAGGATTTTTCCAAGCCACTGAGATCTCTTTAGGTTTGGTACTGCCCACGACCATCATATCAGCATCACGAAGCTAAGATGGATAAAAGAACATACACTTGATTGCATTATGGGATATACAGTATCTGGAAAGACAAAGTGCTCAACTATGTTTAATCACCTACAATCAGAAAATACATAATTGAGAAATTAATATGCATATATGTGTTGTATATGTATAAACTAAGCAACCTCATAAACCATGGTTGAAAATTGGTTTGTTTTAATGAATCATAACAGCAACACTTTAGTTAATTATCCTATGTACTTCCTGAAACTATGTAAAAGTCTTGGGGGAAGAGAGAAATAAGAGCAAATAGCTATGTCAGCTGTCTTTCCAAATCTGAAACTTGCTGAATGTTGGTTTTCTTTTACAAATGAATTACAATTCTGTTAAACACAGTGGACAAATGTGGGCGCCTTGTTAAATTATATTTTAGTGTTATATGAACCTAGATCTAATACAAACTTAGATTCCAACCATGGTTTTGCTTATTTATGTGGGAAAGGAACGAGGGCATAGCAAACGTCTCAGAAGTAAGATAACCTGCCCCAATCTCAATGGATTCTGACCTGAATACAATGACAAGAAAGAAAAGGAGCAGCCTAACAGTACATTCCCAAGCAAAAAGCAGAAAGGGATGCACGCGGTCTTTTAATTGGGGACAAGGTCTTGCTGAAATAAACTTGTGTTTGAAAGGTGTCAGTCCTACAAGATAGACCAGACTAAAACACCAATGCCATGTAGGCCAGGCATTACTTTTATTGTAAATTTTATAGTAACATAATAATGCAAGTCTAAATGTGCTTCTTCCCTCCTTTCCTTTATCTTTCTCTGAGTTAGGGAAGGGCTTCTCTGATACCGTAAGTTTTCTCAATTTATTTTCTTGGCCCTGGCTCAAGCCCCACTTATCTGACTGTCCATTGATAGCAGTTTTTCCTCCTGTCCTTCAAGGCTACTCTCTCCATATGTCAACAAGGTGAAGTTTACACCATTTTCTGATGAGAGTGAGTGCCACAAGGTGGAGATTATCAAAGGCAAGTGTCAGCCGTGCGAGGCACATTAGAAAAGACCAACATTAACTCTATTTGTATTGTAGGCTTATATTAACAGAATCTTTCAAGTCTGAAAGTACATCTCTCTCCCCTTATCTTTACAGTCCAACAACCTAGGAAGGGTCCCTTCTGAGATGTTTGCTATGCCCCCTTTCCTTTCATGAGCTCAGCTGCTTTTTATGTGAGCATCGCCTAGACTGTGGCTCTTCCTCCTGTCTGCCAAGGTCATTCCCACATACATTTACAAGACCTGTCATGTGTCTGTACCCAATGTAACCTCAGGAGGAGCAGAGGTGGTCAGTATGACTTTTGTAGATGACTAGAGGAGTAGACTAAAATCTGATGAAGTGTTGCGTCATATATTCAAGGGCTATACCAGGTAGGACTTTAAAAGTAATGACCTGCATTTGGATTAGGTTTGGAAACTTACAGGCAACCCATACACCAAATTTATTTTGTGCTATTTTACACTGGTAGATATGTCCCACCTAAAACTTAGCTGTTGCTTTTTAAAAACAGCTGCAACATATAGAAAATCTCCAAAGGCAGACCTGGATAGTGATAAGGACATGGGTTATTGACATCAGGACAGTTTAGAGTGTTATCTTGTTTCTGAAAGTTTAAGAGCTATAATACAAATAACATCAATCACATTTTAGGATCTGTTTTCCTATGATATTCAGAATGATATTAGGATCATTCTGAATTTTACTACTGTATTTTATTGTGTTATTCCAATATATTTTTGGTTATTTGAAATTTAATAAGCAAATCCTCTTTTTTCATTAATGAAATGCAAGGAGTGCCCGGGCTTTATTAATCAGCTTGCTCTGTCCAGGGTGCATTAGTATTCCAACAGACTAATAAGACATTCAATCAAAAATAATTAAAATTAGTTTGACAGGACTTGCTCTTTATGAATTAATACTGATAGCTTAGTCAGTACTAACACTGTGCTATTTTTGTGCAACCTGCCTGTCAGGTACTTAATCTTGAGACAGTACACCACAGCAACCTGACACAGAAAAGAATACGGCTCGGTTGTTTGCTTGCAGGCATTTCATTGCCCAACTAGGTAACATTTTCAGTGGATAATGAACATTTGCGAGCAAACAACAGAGCTCAGAGAACACCAAGAATACCACAATGCACTATCCCAGCTACATGAAGAAGTGGAGTAGAGCAACCTGTCTCAATGTCTGATCCAACTTGTAAACAATGTACTTTTATTTATTTATTTGTCAACAAGTACAAGGAAACAAGTGTCAGTATAAACATAGACATGGACACATGAAAAATTGGCACAAATAAATAGATATAAATAAGCAAAACATAGCCATAAACATATAAAATGAGTACATATAAATGGGGACAGTAGGACAGGGACAGTAGGCATGCTGGTGTGCTTATGCACGGCCCCTTAGGGACCTCTTAAGAAATGTGTAAGGTCCACGGTAGACACTTTAAGGTAAAAGGTACGGGGGTTAGAGAAACTAACAACAGGATCAGGTAGAGTGTTCCAGACGTTTACTACTCTATTGCTAAAGTCGTATTTTCTGCTATCAAGATTAGAGCGGATTACATTTAGTTTGTATCTATTGATAGCTCTTGTGTTATTGCAGTTGAAGGTAAAGTAGTCATTAACAGGTAGGACGTTATGGTAGATAATCTTGTGTACTAAGCTTAGGTCGGAACATAGACAACGTAGTTCGAAGTTATCTAGGCCTAAAATTTCAAGCCTGGTGGCATAAGGAATTTTATTGCGAGCAGATGAGTTGAGTACTCTTCTTGTAAAATACCTCTGGACCCTCTCTAATGTATTAATGTCCAAAATACAATGTGGGTTCCAGGCAGATGAGCAGTATTCAAGGATAGGTCTGGCAAAGAAATATTACGTAGAATCTTCCATAGACTAAGCAAGGATGGAAAAAAAATAAATAATCAAACCCATTTCCTTGCAAATGCACCATATGGTTTCCAACTGGTCTGCAAAGCCAACACAAAACACATGCTATTTGTAATTGAAACCAAATGTGATAAAAGACTGACAGAAGTGTGAACATTCATCCAAAGGACAACTAGTTACACATTGTAAAATGTTTTAAAATCCATTAATGAGATCACACTGCAAAGTGAATTTTAAAAAAAAATGTGAAACAATCGCTTAATCAATTCTTATGAGTGGGGAAAGTTTCCCTATGCTCATTCTCATGGGAATTAATAGCATTTCCTTCCAGCAAACTGGACAAGATTAAATCCAATAAAAACTCTGAATCTTTAGTTCATAGCATTACACAACTTCAGTGATTATATAATTATGCTAAAAGATTATATTATCTTTGAAGACCCTCCCATTCCCAGAAAGAGCATAAAATGTTAAATCAACACACATTCATGCGCTATAAACCAGTATGTCCTCATCAAGACTCCGTATTACTGAGAACTGCATAAAGATTGCATTCTTCTACAGTTGACATCAATTTCTTAAAGTGACATCATAAACTTCAGGATCAAATAATTACAATTTTTAAAAAGATGATGTTTTTCACTAAGACAAATGGTAGGTTTCTGTTAATGAAATAAAGCAATCAGGTATTGAAAACAATAGGAATTAATGGGATATTTTTAGATACGCTCTCAGCTGCTAGTTATTGAAGTAAAGGCTGTGGCCAGGGCGGTTTTTGAAACTATGTGGAAATGGCAATTTGTCCAAATGCCACAGTTCACATATTAGCAAATCAGGGTCAACAGTCGCATAACATTGTTACTAACCTGATAATGAATAAGTTTCCAATACAATTCAATATTCAAGTCTAAACCTGTAAAACCCTGTAAAGCATGACACTTAGGCATTTAACATTTCAGTGCAGATATCTGTCAATGTCTTTTGATATCAATATCTTTTAAATGGCAAAGGGGGAAAGAGATCCCAAACAGTGTTTCTATTATCTATTATGGAATGGCTTCCCTCCTAAAGTTAGGCCAGAACCTCATTGTGGCCTCCTAGAAGTTACTGAAGACCAAACATTTCCAGAGGGCATCTGGGAAGTGAGCTGACAGCACTGCACCTATTTGTATTATATCAGCACTTGATTAATTTATTGTGATTTTATGTTTTGCTGTTTTTATGTTTTAGGAAGTGATCCACCTGGAGCCTTTATAGAGTCTGGAGATATAAAAGTGCAATCAATCAATATATCTACATTTTTCAACCCAAGGAATAATAACTTTTCCCCATGTTTGCATATCATACACAGGTGTTTCCTGTTCATAACAGGACAAGAATGCTTGTTTCAAAACTGGGAACATTATTATAGTGGGATATCCAAAAATGGCTTTGTGTTAATGAGAATCACTTCCACTCAAGCAAAGCAGGACACCCAGTTATTGCTGCCCTGCTAATTCCACAAGTCATCAAGAAATGCTTACTCTTGTTCTTATCATATTGACAAGTACAATGTGTCTGCCCCTGCTGTCCAAGTCCTTATTCAGTTCCACATCAGTTGACTGACATAGTGTTCTGCCCCAGCTACGGACTCCAAAGAATGCACCACACACAAAGTCTGTACCAAACTCAATATACTAAAATAACTCAGTCTTTTTCAAACAAAGGCTGTTAATAAACTTTAACAGCCTACAAGAAACCAAAGATAAAGTAATCACAATCTTACTATGGTTGGCAGAAAGCACAGAAGCAATTTAC
>JANHZT010002100.1:408665-423223 GCA_032468215.1 Stegonotus admiraltiensis | reverse complement strand
GAGGGGGGAACAGGGCAGAAACCTTAAAAAAAAGTCTGTAGAAGCAAATCAATACAAGAATCTTCCTCCTTTTTATTTGCCTCACACAAACACTGTCTATCATCGTCTGTACAGAAGCTTAATTCATACTTGTTGAAGGACAAGAAATTAGGAAGACATTTTAAAGATGGAAACTCCCACACAATTATAAGATATTGACCTAAGAAGCCACCATAGTTGAACCAAACAATATCTAACAGAAATGCTACTTTAAAGATTCCTCCCATCTACCACAATACATTCTCATCATTCATCATTTAGTTATTTGTTTACTTACTTACTCACACATTAAATTTAAATAACCAACCACTTTATATACATGACTCTGGGTGGCTTACAGAGTGAACACAACAAAAAATTAAAACATATATAAACAAACATAATAACAAAATCCATTAAAAACAAATTAAAACAATTAATTATTAATATAATATAATTTTATTTTATTTTATTATTAACATAAAATGCATAAAATGCAGGTAATGCCAAGCAAAAGCTTATGAACAATTACATCAAAACTTAGGAAATAACCCAACAAATATTTCATTATTACTCTATGTAATAAGTATATCAACCTTGCTTAACTTCTTGTATTCAAAATAACGGCTTAGCATATTTGTATGTTCAGACATCATTGTGAAAAGGAGCATCCATCTTCTCTACAATTCCCCACCCCCCACCCATACTTTCCATAAATTTTACAAGACTAATTCTGATTAAGTGATCATTTCAAATTTTAGGCAACGTAAAAAGGTAATATTCATTTGGCTTCTTCAGGACTTTGAATTTCAAGGTAAAAAGGTATATTCATGGGTCCATAAATGTTTCACCTCTCTGCCCCTCCTTAAACAAAGGACATCTTTTCTAAGGATTCTGCAACAACTATAGAAGGAAAAGCGTGAAAGCATAGGCCTATGCTAAATACCCAGACCCCTGCACCTGTTTGCCTTCAGTTCCAAAGTGCTCTATAGCCCTAACAAATATGACCTTTTGAAAATATACAGTGGAAAACACAGAGTGATATAGAGACAGAACTACCCACAGGCATGCACACATACAATATTGCTCCTACCTTGGATAATTGGTACAATACTGTGTATATATGTGGAAATCTTCACTCTGTACATAAACAAATGGAAAGATTTATTTAGAACTTGGAAACATCTATTTGCCAGAAGGTCCACAGAAAAATAAGATAACATGACTAACTAGATTTAACTTAAACTAGCCAAAAATCAATCAGCAATGAGCACAGAAGGCAGTACATTGACATACTAAAATGATATTGGCCAGTCCAAGGGATTAACTATGTTTTCAAAGCCAGTCCAATCCATTCCGTCCCAAAATGAGTGACTGAAGGCCTTCACCCATCCATTTATCCCCAAGAGTTAAAAAGGCAGATGAGAAATGACTTTCAGCTACAAATAAACATCCCACCAACCTCTCAGATTATTTTTTTAAAAACAGTGAAGTACCTCTAACCTCCATAAGGATCATATAATTTAGAATACTGTATCTTTTATAAAGCACGTTTTACATCCTTGCAATTTGAAGAAAACCCTTGGGAAAGGAAAACCACATACAATTTTATTTAACTTTTAGGTAACAATTAAATTACATTAACTTAAAATTTTATGTAACAATTTTATGTAAAATATATAGATGATCAAAAGCATTATTCTTGTACAGATTCTCTTAAACCAATTCCTCAAAAATCCTCAGGTTATTTACCACTAGCGTGTCTAAATATCTTCTCTTAGTACAACCATTTTATGTGCTCCATAGCCAATGTGCATTAACAGAGAGATTGTAATGTTCATGATGACAACCGAGACAGAAATTGCATTCATGGTTGCAACTGGAAAAGGTGCAACCAAGTGCTGTTGGCCTTACCCTTGTTTATGTGTGGCTGTAGTTGTGTTTTAATTGCCTAAACTACTTTAAATTGTGTAAACTGGTCAAAACTGATTGGGGAACATTGGCCAAACAGAAGGATAAACATTCATGGAGCATTTCTCAATGTGCAACAATATCTGAGTGTGTATAGCATACCTATCTTTTTTTTTTGTATAGTGTTTCACAGTTAATAAAAACACTCTATTCAGCTGAAAAAGCTGTCTTAATCGGTGACCATCCCACCTAATAATTTAAAAAATTTCCACATAGCCACTGTTGTTATTTTATCTTTCGGTTTAAACTTCAAATTCATGTAGCTGCCCTCATTGGCATGAGACATAATAAGTTTACATCACAGCCTACATATATGCTTTGAACTACTGTAGAAATCTACTGCCTGCAATGAAGTAGTAATCATGTTAACCATAATTTGCAAGAGAGACATTACACTCTGTTATTAGCTGGTAGAATCATTTCAGTTATTGCATATATTAAGTTGGGGATTCTTCAGTGTCATCCAAATGAAATGTTCATTGCTGAAGTCACGCCCAATCTACATAAGTAAGCATTTATGAGCAAAAGGCAGAAAATATCTAGTTCACTATATAACCATGCTGAACATTCAGAAACACTGGCTATGAATGGTCTTTAAAAAAAACATTTATTTTAAAAATTGTTAGGCCCTCTTTTGTTTTTCATTCAATTTTTTTTAAAAGTCTCATACTTTTCCAAACTGGAAAGGGATTTTTAAAAATTAAGAAATGATCTCAACTAGCCTGATATACATCAATAAAAATGCATCAATAATAGCGGACATTCAATATTACACAGCCATATTTCTATTCCTATAACACATTTCTTGCAAACCATATCAGCTAATTACATTCTTGAAACTGCACCGGAAGGAGCAGATTTGCGAATCATACAAAAGGAGGGAAGATGAATCTGTTCCCTGATTTTAAAATGCTGGATTTTTAAAAGGATTTTAAGCTATTCGTTCTTTTGTAAAATGTTTAGCCTGCAAACGGCTTGTTTTCAATTGCTGCAATGATTCCATTACTAATACTTGGCATTTCTATATAAGTGATTGTTAAAAAATAAAAAAATGGAAAGTGACTCTGTCCAGAAGTATCCATAAACAAGAACCTTTGGCCTTGCTGCCCAACATTTGATGACCTCTGGCACTGGTTGTGTGAGACTTTTGTTCACTATGCTGTCAGTATTTCTTTTCCATGTGATCATCAAATATCGAATATAACATAATACCCAATGGTGCTGGGATCTGCACCACTGCCAAGGGTGGTTGAATAAAGCATTTACTGCAAGCAGGCAGTGCTAATAGGAGGTAGCAGTAAAGTGTTGGAAAACAAATTAGTAGACCATATGGCCAGTCTTCTGGCATCTGCACCAGTGTTAAGATTCAGTTATCAAGTCAATTGGAGTTCAAAAACTCACAAAATGAGAGAGAAAATCATCTTCGTGTTTGACTCAAACAAAGTAAAATATTTGTGTGCTGCCGTTTTTTTAATCAGATCTTCATTATGTAACTGTACTGATGCAAGCTAGAAATAGTATTTTGTTGCACAAACTTAACCTAATAAACTGTACTTTGACTACCACAACCATTCCAATGTAGTGGTATTACTGTATTGACAGCTTTTGCCTTGCAAATTATAAAAGGAAGGAGGCTATAAGTCAGGGCAAAAGAATACCGAGTTCAGATTACTAACTAAAGTTGTCAACCTTTGAATCAAAAGATATTTATGGTTTCATTAAAACCTGCACTTCTAGTTTTACTTTCATATATTCCTGAATATAGTACCTAAAAGGGCTTCTTTGATGTTCAGGGTGAACTGAGTAATATGGACAGTGGCCAACAGACAGCCATAAATCTGCAGCCCTCAACTCATGCAAGCCTTAGCAAAATGCAGTACTTAAAACAAGAGAGCTACTAACTACAAATCAACATACATTTCTTTTTAGATATAAATATGTCTGGCCAATAGAAACTACTGTGTGAAGCTTAAAACCTCCCTTTGTCGAGGAAAGAAAGAGGAGAGGATGACTAGCCAAACTGCCTACACTTGCCTGCTTTCAACTTTTCCCCTCTGGTGACCAGCTGTAAGGACAAAGCTGTCCTCTTATTTCTAAACATAAACATATCAAAGACTTTGAACCAATTTTAAGCAAGAGTCAAAGATTTCCCATCACAAAATCTAGACTGCTGCTTCTATAATGCACAGAGCCATTGACTTAAATGCCTTGGTCAGCTTTACCAGATTAGGAGAGAAAGAAGAAAGAAAAAACCAATTGTAGAGAGAAACAGAGAGAGGGAGAGGGAGGGAGGGAGGAAGAGAGAGAGAGATGGCCAAAGTAAAATTAAATAATGACTTAAGCTTGGAATATTTTCATATTGCTTCACCAATTCAGGAAAATTTAGTGGAATGGTAACATAAGCTAAGTCCATACAGTAATTTTTTAAAAAAATTTTTGCATCCAATGATTTATTTGTTATAGCATTTGGGAACTGATGGAATGATCTTCCATTTATATATTCTGAGAATGCAAAATACTGACGATCTTATTAACATCAAAAGATAATATAATCACTTACCTTAGAAACAAAACATTCCGCTATAGCTACAGGATCATTTTCACAGTTTTCCAAATCTTGCAGAAGTTCACTAGTTCACAAAGAAAGGGCAACACTACAATTATTATCATCATATGCCAGTATATACTGCCTACAGTTAAAATTGGCACTGCATTTTAAATTCTATTAAAATAAAACAGCACCAGTGATGGGTTGCCCCCGGTTCGGACTGGTTCGCAAGAACCAGTAGTAAAACTGGTGGGAGGCTCCACCCATTGACCTGGACATCGTTAAAGTAGATCTGCACATGCGCAGAAGCTTCTGCGCATGTGCAGAAGAGCGTGCACGCGAGCAAGCGAAGCAAGTGCGTGGGCACGATGCGAACTGGTAGTAAAGGTAAGTAGAACCCACCCCTGAACAGCACCATTCATTGTGTTTCCTACTATAATGCTAAGAAGTAATTAGAGGTTTCTTATCAGTTTTTCCTTTTATAATTCCATTAATGATGTGAATAAATGTCTGTTTGGCTTGCTTGCATTACTGTTTCCCTACTTCAGCTGTTATCTTTATCAGGATAAAAAAAAGCAACTACTGGTTCTGTTTTACATGATTGTTAAGAACCTGTACATATGCAAAATAATGTGCATCATTGCAAAGCTGCCTCTTCCTACAATGCCAATATACAGTTTTCTGCATCTCTTTAGCATTTAAGGATTTTTTGCTGCTTAATATTAGGAAAGGGAAAGGGAAATGACACACAGCTTCATGCAGCACATACAAAACTGTTTTATAATAAATAGGCTGCATATGTGTCTTTTTGCCTACTAGCTCTGAACAGTTTTCGAGTGGATTCATATGTGTTAAGCCTTGGTTTGTTTGAACACAATTTGTTAAATACACTACAATAGGCTCCATTTGAATAAACAAGCAAAGCCATAAACAAGCAAAACCATAAACAAGCAATGGGATTTTTATATCATGCTAAGGGAAACCAAACAAACACATATATGAACCCACTTTTCATTCACCCACATAATGCTATTCTGTACTCAGGGATGTACAGAAACCCTTCAAACCAGGCAAAAGACAATTATACCAACTTACCAACTAGGTTTCTTTTAAACAACATTTGGTATGTTGAATTTGGTTACACTGAACACATTTCATCTCACAAGCACCACAACACTTTTTGTTGTCTGTACTGCAATATTGTATGTTTAAACTGCTCTTTCCTTTGAAAATACAGTACTTTTGTTTTAATTTAGGAATGTGAAAAATTAAACTGAAATCATAACCTTGCGGACAGTTTTGAGGCTCTGAATATAGTTAGGATACTACAGCCTCATGGACAGTTTCAGTATCATCACTTTATCTGTGAGTAAACTACCAAATACAATTTGATCTCATGTATGTTGGAAGCTCAAAGATAATGTGGCTCACTATTCATTTAGCATGTACAGGCTTGCTTCTTCCAAGCTCAGCTATGTATCAGTTAACCTTTGTCTCCAGCATCTGGATTGCTGTTTTGCATTTGTGCAAAATATGTATGTATGTTTATATGAGGGTACTAAAGTAATCTGAGCTGGCAACTAGAAATAAAGAAACAATGGGATTTTTTTTTAATTTACTGTCACCCTCCCAATTATTTTCCAACATATGAAGATATATGTAAGAAATGTGATTCTGAGAAACTTATAATTGATTGTTATGGCATACAGACTATGAAACATATATGAATGACAGATAGGAAACAATATATTTCTCTTGCACGTTGCTAAACAACTGTTTTCATGAAATGGCAGGATTGAGGTAAAGAAAGATTGCTTAAGAGAATTCCATGACCACACATTTTCAGACACAGCTGATTTCAGTAGTATTTATTGTTTGTGTGGGCTTTGTTGTGATTTCAGTTTTGGACCAAGATTTGCAGAACTCTGGGAAAAAGGAATATGTTAAAACCTAGCAAAAATTGGGTAAAAACGACTGTGTCTTTACAGAATTCAGCAAGAAAAAAAAATCATGGTAACTCTGTCTGGCATGGTTTACCAGATATTATTAAGAACTAGTTATCTTTATCATAATGAAAATAAAGAACTTTGTTCTGGTTAAATCTGCTGGTTGATTGCTGATTTGGCATAATTTTGAAGGGCTTTATCAGGGTGGGTGGGGCCTTGTTGAAAATGAGAATGGATTACATAGAAGATTTACCAACAAGCCAAAATTGCAAGCAAGTTCAAAAAGAATTCTTACGCTACTTATACTATTCTTTTCCTATGCAAAGTAAGTTTTTATTAGTGATATCTTGATTGGTGTTGCATAATAAATTCACAAAGGTTGTCATTAATGTAGTTAATTCTACTTCTACCTTTAATTATGACATGCTCAGTTTAACTCCCATGCTTGGTGACCAGTTCTCCAAGATCTTTACATTCACCCAATTATGGCACAGTTACACAATATGATGTAACAATGATGTAACTAACTATGAAGAAGCATTGTTAATATTAGTTCTTATGACACATCAAGATTCATGACCAAGTCAGCCAAATTCACTGTGGCAGAATGAAAAAAAAATATTCCGTTTTTCAGGTAGAATATTAGCTACACAAATAAAATGGAAAATAGCTAACATTCCAGTTTTGATTTTAAAAAAGCTACTCCTCCCCAAAGTTAGAAATAGGAAATGAGGCAGTATCTAAAATGGTTCCCATAGATCCCACAAATTTCCATTGAAAAGCATACCTGGCCAAGATGTTTGAGCTAAGTTTTATTATTATTATGACAAGTGGTTCATGAAATAATTCAAGTGGTAAATAAATACTTAATTTTAAATTAAATATGTTGGAGCTAAGTTTGATAAGCCTTTACAAATGGGAGGGTGATGAAAAGCAGACACAATGCAGCTATTACAGCTGCCTAATTTGCTTTAAAAGGTGAAGCTTAATTTTTTATATAAAATATGTTGAGATATTGTTGAAAATGGTTTCCCCTGAGGTGACATACAGATTAAAATATGGTAAAGTTATAGACAATTGTAATATTCTGGCAATAGATAAAAAGTGCCTTTAGTGGCAAATTATAGTATGTTCTTTATTTTAAACTTAACCACAAAAATGTCTGGGACTCCCTATCTCCCACCATTTCTGCCCATCCCCCCTGCTCTCACAGAATGACTAGGCAAAAGGTCCATTCCCTGAAGCTATATACTGTAATTTGATGAGACCTAGGGAGCCTAACTTTCTGTGCCAATGCCTGCCCTTAGGAATAATTTCTGCCTGCCTGCCCACTGCTGTCCTTCAGAGGTTCAGATGACTCTCTTAGCTAGCTAGAAGGATTTAAAATCCAGTTTTTAGATCTACAAAAGTAAAAATAAGGGCACATCTTAGTGTGTTCATATTATATGAATTGAATATTGAAGAGCTGATGAGGTAGGATCTGATCATCTAGCACAACTTTTGTTCCTTCACAAAGTTTTCAAGAATTTCAACATGTGTGATTTTAATATGCTAGGAGAATTAATCATTTAAATAAATGGAAAGGATTCATAATTTCATAATTCATTTTAATTTTAACTCAATTTCAATTAAATGTTTGCTTTGTTACAGCCACTTACAGGTCCTGCTCCCATTTTCAATCTGGAATAGTCTGAAAATGATTGTATACATACAACCAAAAGCTTAATATAGAAGTAGTTTATCTTTGCTTTAGTTCAGGGGTGTCAAACGTCATCATGGCAGCATCATGTAATGTACGGGGACTTTTTCCCCTTTGCTAAACTGGGCATGGGCCAGGAGTTTGACAGCTGTGCTTTAGTTCCTTCAAAACCAAATCATCTGAAATAATCAAAGTCACATTTGATATTTGACTATATCAATATTTGACTATAGAGCTATGCAAAGGCAAAACATGTTCCACAATCCAGTCCAGATGTGACAAGGGCACATATCCTTGATGCCTGGTCTACGTTTTCTTCATAGGGATGGTGGGTGATTTACTAAAATAGCTATAAACATTCTGGCTGCCATTTGTGCTTCTCTGGACAAGTAAATCCCCAAACTTCAAATTTGAGTTTAGAAGGATCTTTGCAGCTTCAATGAAAGCAAAATATTTTTTTTTTATAAGTGGAGAGAACCTCTCCGAAATGGGGCCATCTTTATGCCTTAAATAACAGGCATAAAAGAAACTGAACCTGCAAAATACTCAAGTCCTTCCCAGTATTATGCACAAATTCTCTAAAAGCATTACCTCTGATGATTTTGTGGCAGGAACACATTCAGAAAAGGAGCAGACATGTTCCTAAACATTCACTGGCATGTGGCTCTGTTTATTCCAATTTCTGGCCATGCACAGGGCAGTCTCAAAATTAAACTAACAACATTTAAAATCACTAACAATATGAAGGAATGTCACAGGGAGACATGATACAGCTCTGGAAATATCTTTTATTACCCATTTTTACTCTCACTTTGAAGATTATAATACTGTTAATCTGTTTCAAATACTGCCCTCCCCAATTTTCTTTATTCATTTTGTTCAACCTTCATCCTTTAATCTTCCTGGAAGGGGAAAAAACAAGCCAGGAAAAGCTTTAATGTGTCATTTCTACATATGCTTTCAACTTTAATATTTACTTACCTATTGAAATTATAAATATCTTTTATGTTTCCAAACAAAGCCGATCGCTCCTCTGTACCCAAAGACAGCTTGGATTGGTCAGTGATACAATCAAGGTAATCCTATGAAATAAATGAAAAAGGTGCCTTAATGTTGTCTGCTCTTTTCTTCCCCAGAAAATGAAACTACCTTTAACTGTGTAAAATGAGTCTCTGCCAGATCAATTTCACTCTATATTACTGTAATCCCTTCAGTGAGTCCATCCCGAACAGGCCTTCTATTATGGGAGATAACAATACTTTACCTGTTCATCAATACCAAAGAAATGCTCTCAAAGACTAAACATAATGTGCTGCTCAGACTATACCCTGTATGTTTTTCAAGCTACAAATGTATTCAGATTTCACTCCTAGTGACAGCTTAATCAACTCCATTAAATACCTAATAAAATCAATGACATCTTCCTATAGTAAGCCTCCCCACCACACCCTCTCAGTATTATTAACATACCTGGGTTTCATACAACTTAAGCAGTTTTCTGGGGAAAATGTAATTATTTCAGAGCTAGTGAAATAAATGTTTTTAACATTTTCAAAAATGCAACATAAATGTCATTATTGTCAGCTTGTAAAGAACAGAATATTTAGCTGTCTATATAGCTCTCTAGTTACACATAATGTATAATGTGGTATACTAGAATATATTCTCGGGAATTTGTTTGCACAAACAGATGCAAAATATATGAACACAGAGACTACATTTGCGGAGAGATGAATAAGAACTATAAATGAATCATGAAAATAGAACTCTATCTCGGTATATTGTTTTTATAACCATTTTCATTCCTATTTGATTAAAAGTAAAATTTCCTTAAAGTTAAGCTCACCTCCTGGGAGATTTCATGAACTCATTCATTTTCTTGGCAGAAGTATGGAAGTGATTTGCCATTGCTTTTTTTATCCAGTCTAACCTACAGTTTTGGTATTACCATCTAATTTTTCATCAGTTCCAACATGTTTAGTTTTCAAGACCAGATAACATCAGTCATGAACCATAGAGAGCAACGAAGTTCCTGCAGCAAAACTACCCTATGCTCTAAACGTGTTTAGAGTATTCAATAAAGCAGGACTTTTGTAATGAGCTTCTCAGATTCTGGAAAAGAAATTAGCAGTTTGCAAAATATTATAAGCCCAGAACATCTGCAGAGTTTTTCTTTATCAAGAAAATAGCATATCAAAAGTGGCTAGGAAGATCAAGAAACCCTTTCCTAATTCAGTTAAAAATAATTGAGTTCTAAAGTAAACATATCCACTTGCTAAGATTTCTGTATCCTTTCAATAAATTTGGTTAAAGAACACTCAGTGAAAATCCTGCTTTTCTGATTGAGATTATCTGCCAAGGTAGCACTAGCACTTAGACTTATATACCACTCCACAGTACTTTACATTACTCTCTAAGTCACTTACAGAATCAGCATATTGCTCTCAACAATCGGGTCCTCATTTTACCAACCTTGGAAGAGTGGAAGGCTGAATCAACCTTGAGCCGGTCAGGATTGAACTCCTGGCAGTGGGCAGAGTTTGCCTGCAATACTGCATTCTAACCACTGCACCACCACAGCATTAGCATGAGTCTTGACAAGTGGATTTCCAAAACTATTACACTGTTCTTTCATGGTCTCTGCTTCTTCCTTTTTCAGTCCGAGTACCCAACTTCAATATTTCTACTTGCGTTCTACTCTACCAGCAGTTTCATACACCAAATTCCATGAATATGTCTATGCAGTTTTCCTGCCAACAGTATGAAAGTGGTTTGCTGCTGTCTTTCCAAACGTAGATTTTAACAGCCATATGTTGCCACCAATAGTGGGTTTCAAAACCCATCGCTACCATTTTTCTCATGGGCGCTTGCACGTGCAATGCTTCTGCGCATGTGCATCCGGGCAGGTGGGCGGAGCCTCCCACCACCACCGCTATGGGTTCGCCCAATTTGGGGTGAACCGGTAGCAACCCACCACTGGTTGCCACCTGTTGAAACATCAAGACATTTCATACATGGAAGCAAGCTACAATAGTGCAACTTTTAGCTCAATAACCTGGACATAAGGATTCTTATCCAATTATTGCTAGATAACTGTTTTCTGCGTAAATCAATTCCCCCTGCAAAATAACTGTTTTGTCTATTTTCCTCATTAAATTATTTTACTTCCATTTAAGAAAAAAGGCGAACTTAGGTAAATATAATTATATATCTACATACTGAAGGGTTTTAATAATTAAGAGCCATGACATCTAAATGCTACAGTGTACACTCCCTGCACCTTTACTTTTCATTCCAATTCCATTATCTTATGACCTCATTCTTAAGATTTGTCCTCTTAAAATATGTTATTGTATTAAGTCACTGTAACAATATCCCCAGGGTTTCCTGAAACTTCCCACTGACCTTTTGTTTTTATTCACAAGCTGCCTTGTAGCAAAGATTTAAGAAACTTCATAAAGGAGAAACTATTGCTACACATACAAACATACCCAGAATCTGAGTCAGTGAGTGAAAAAATAAGCTAATACAATAGTAGATCTTTCCAAATTTGAAATTTAATACAAATTTGATTCTACCAGCATGAAATAAGCTTGCTCTAAAAACCAAAATAGAGAGCTATAACTATTGCTATGCATAATAAGATTTTTTAAATGGTACTTTATAAAGGAATTCATAATTCTCTTTTTCCATATTAGTCCCAATTTGAAGGCCGTTTGTAATTATGCCTACAAGAAACTGAAACTCCAATTTTACTGACAAGTTGTTTTTTAATTGAATATTGTCAGGTTCTGCTTTTTATTTTTGGGGCCTTTTATGTTTCTCATTCTATTCATTTAAGAGTTTAACAACTGCTTCCGGAGGAAAAGATACAAAACCGTGTGAAAGCAAAGACTGTTTACTATAAAAAATGAAGTATCAGAAAACACGGATTGCTCTATTCTTTACGCGAAACAAAGAAACAGAAACTGTATTGTACTATATAGAAACTGGACTGCAGATAATGATCACTCAAGTATGACAATAAGAAATCCATCAAAATGTAAAGTGGATTTTGGCATGGCTAACCTAATTTTTCTAATAGGATTTGGAAACAAAGGTGCTGAACTATTTTACTTGAATTCTGTCTGCTTGCAAATCATGGTACAGAACTTGCCAATAAAATAAGGTCAACCTAACAGTACTAGACCTTTCCTCAGATTACTATCAAAATTTACAATGCAAAATTAAATATTGTTCAGTTTCTGGGAAAAAGGCCTGTGTAAATGAGGACATTGCTTCTTCTCCCACTAAAACATTGTTAACATATTTCACATCCAGTCATTTATTTTGAATAGTATATACCGGTAGCTATAACAGTACCTTGGTGCACTGAAATGCCAAATCTTGAAAGTTTGGAAAAGTTGCAGATGGGATACTACATATCTATGCATTATGCACCAAAATGATCATATTAACTCTGAATGTTCTCTTTAGTTATAAGTTATTTAGTTATTTAAGGCAAGAACAAGCAATTGTATCACCAAATGCAGCAATTTGTCTTACCATTTGAAAGCGCTTATTAAAAAGAAGTCCAACACATACTCTACTGGCATGGGAGTTCAACTCTCTTGCCAAAAACAGCGTGTTTAAATTTTATGAGACAAAGTAATGAGTATCATGGAGAATCAAAACTTTGTTCACACAGCTCACCCTAGGACTTTCTAACTAACCTTAACTGGGATTGTAGCCACAGAGATGAAATCAGCTCTATAAAACCCACTTCTGAAGATCATTATGTTCAAAATAATTCATGGGAACCAACCAACCCAATAAATAAATAACTCAAGAGTTTTCAGATTAGAGCTCTGTATTGTGCCTTGTCATTTAATAGCTCCTCAAACTCGTCCTAGAATGCCATTAAAAATGGAACATGATCTTTCAGTCTGTCCTGCATGGAAAATGATCAAAGCTACACAACCACGAGTTTGTTTTATAGCCTTCATCATTTTTTCCTGTTTAAAAATTATTTGACTGAAACAGACCAATGGAAAATACTAACAACATGATAGCAAGCTGTGAACGTTTGAAATCCTGATTTTAAAAAAGTGTGGAAAATCCCTGATAACATACCAGACCATTTATGGTTAAAGGAAACTCAGTATCTGCTGGGAAACAAAAGAAAAAGACCAACCATGGAATTAAAACTAATTTAATAAAGTTTACAGTCAGCTCAAACAATTTTAACAAAATAATTTGAAATGCAACCAAAAACCCACTCATTATTCACCCCTTTTGGATTTTTTGAGTTTCTGCATATAAATATCTTACTGATTCAAAACAAGAATACCAAAGTTTCAAATGATAAGATCATGTAGTATGCCAGAATGGAAAAGAAGTGAGCCCCTTAAATTATAGCCCCTTAAAGTATACAATATAAATATTGTATACATTACACAATATCCACAATAACACTCTGTTAAACCATTAATGTTAATGTTAAACCATTAACTAACAACATTAAACATCTGTAAGTATTCCTTCAATAATATTAACCACAGTGTTTCCCTGGCTAAATACAAGAAGAGATTCTCTAAAGTTCTCTAAAAGAAACTCAGTTTACCACCTAAAGTAATTCTCTAAAATAAACTCAGTTTACCACCTTCTAGAAAGCAACCATAGCTGGGGCTAACTTAACATCTAAGGGTGATTATTCTGTAATAGCAACTTCTGAATGAATATGTTCACCTGTATTTAACAATGTGCTATATCACAAATTTGAGCCATTTTTTTCGGATAATATATTTTATCAGAACAATGTATCAATGTTTATATCACAATATTTTGGTTACTCTGCTGTTGGAACAGAACAAAACTTCAGCTCCTTTAAAAGAGACAAGATGGCAATTGTGGCAGCTTCTTGATCTCAAATCAGATCACAATTAAGTATCATTTTCTGGCCTGAGTTGCAAAAATTTCTCTCCTGGGCAAACAGCTTATCAGCATTGTCATAACTTTTATCAGAACAATATTTTTGAAGAGTAGCAAGAAGTGAATTGCTACCGAGAAAGAGAAAATTCTTCCCTTATCTTCTGCCATAACCACAAGATTTACTGTGAGATTGGAGGATGGGAGTTGGGGAATTAGTAAATGGAAAACAAAGGAACATAATTCTCCACAGTGGTGGGTTCCTCCAGTTTCGGCCTGGTTCTGCTGAGCCGGTAGAGGTGACAATATGATGTCACCGAACTGGTTCTCTTTGTTCGGGAGCTGGGCCTTCCCGTGCCCCCCCCCCGCGTTATTCTTACCTTTTATTTGGCCCCGCCCCAATCTATTCGCTGCCTCCCGAGTCCCAGCTGATCGGCTAGAAGGAAAAAAACTGTTTAAACTCTTGCCG